>CM077923.1:91670197-91834220 GCA_039797435.1 Crotalus adamanteus
GTGTCCAGAGGGTCGTAAAGAACTGGACACGGCTCAGTGACTGAACAACAACCACAAAAATTCATTTACTCTCAGGTCGACTTCTTACCTTGCACTCCATTTCCTGGAAGCATGGAAAAGCAGAACACAAAACCACAGGTTTATATGATAAATCCGGTAAAACAAAAGGCATTACACAAGCAAGACCTGAAGCAAGCTCTCATAGTTAAGGGTACTCTGAGAAATTTGCCCCCTCCCAAATTGCTCGAAATCAAACTTAATCCCTGTATGCTAAAAAGGAAAAAATGTGCATCTACAACACAAAATAATAACTAAGAAAATTAATAATAATAATAATAATAATAATAATAATAATAATAATAATAATAATAATAGGTCCTTGGTAAGGACTCGATAGGTAGACAAAATGCCAAATCCAGTCTCATCCACGCAGTGACATTGATAGACTTTATCTACCAAGGCAAATAGGTGGGCGTGGAATGCTGCAAGTACATCAGATGGTTGAAGAAGAAAAAATGGCTTTGGAAGAATATCTGAAGAACAATGATGAAGATGCACTGAAATTAGTATATCAGGAAGGCTTACTGACTACTGGAGAGACCAAACTGGCCTACAAGAAAGACCAAATGAAGAACAGAATAGAGGCATGGGAAGACAAAGCACTACATGGCCAATACATTAAAAAAATAGCTGGGAAAGCAGATAATAACAAGACCTGGCAATGGCTAAGAGCAGGAAAATTGAAGAAAGAGACTGAGGGACTACTTCTGGCTACACAAGACCAAGCCTTAAGGACAAATGCATATAAAGTCAAAATTGAGAAGACAGCAACAGACAGTAAGTGCCGCCTATGCAAAGAAGCTGAAGAAACAGTGGACCACTTGGTAAGCTGTTGCAAGAAGATTGCACAGACTGATTACAAGCAGCGGCATGACAAAGTAGCAACAATGGTGCATTGGAAGATCTGCAAAAAATATCATTTGCCTGTAAGCAAAAACTGGTGGGATCATAAAATAGAGAAAGTCATAGAAAATGATAAAATTAAACTGCTCTGGGACTTCAGAATTCAAACAGACAAGCACCTGCAACATAACACCCCAGACTTAACAATTGTCGATAAGAAAGACAAAAAAAAGTCTGGATAGTGGACGTGGCAGCGCCTGGAGATAGCAGAATAGAAGAGAAAGAACTGGAGAAGATAACAAAATACAAAGACCTACAAACAGAAATAGAAAGACTGTGGCAAAAGCAAGCAAGGGTAGTACCAATAGTAATAGGCTCCTTGGGTGCAATCCCAAAACAACTGGAGCACCACTGGAACACCGTTGACATTGACAAATTCGCTATTAGTCAGTTGCAAAAGGCGGCCTTATTAGGAACTGCTTCCATCCTGCGACGATATCTGTAATACCATCAAACATCCACATCTGCCTATCCCAGGTCCTGGGTAAGGACTCGATGGGTAGACAAAATGCCAAATCTAGTCTGAACATCTGGCTGACTGTGCGATGATCGATAATAATAATAATAATGATGATGATGATGATGATGATGTAAGGGGAAGGGGAAGAGAAGGGGAGGAGGAGGAGGGGAAGAGGGGGCAGGAGGGGGAGGGGGAGGAGAATGGGAAAGAGTAGGAGGCAAAGGAGAGGAGGGGAAGGAAAAAGACTGTGGGGTCCTTGGTGCTCTCTGAGCTTGCTTGTTTACTTGCAGACGTCTCATTACCCATCTAGGTAACACCATCAGTGTTAGAAGGGAGATGGCTTTCCTCTCTGTTTCTACTCAAGTGGCTTGCGCTATCAGCTCTGGCGGGAGTGCTGTTATGTTGCATGGAACCCATTTAGCAAATTCCACTCCTTTCTAGTACTGATGATGTTCCCTAGTTGGGTCATGAAACATCCGCAAGGACGCAAGCAAGCTTAGGGAGCACCCAGGACCCCCACAGTCCTTTTCCTCCTCCTCCTCATCTCCGTAAACCCCCATACTCTTCTAGCACTGATGCTGTTACTTAGATGGGCGGTGAAATGTTTCAAAGAAAACCACCCAGCTCAGAGAGCACCCAGGACCCCACAGTCCATGCCTGGGCTACAAAGATTCTCCTGGGTGGATACTCCTCAAAAAAAAAAAAAAAAAAAAAAACCCACCATCCTGGGCCCCTGCAGACTTCCCACTTGGCTATTAACACGAAGGCCGGCTTTCTCCTCAGTTTTTTGCCAAGAGGTAGCTACAGTTTTGAGAAGTCAGCCAAGTGGAAACGAGCTAAAAAAATAAAATAAAATAAGGAAAAAATCACAAAGCTGCTGGAGCTTTCGATATTCAGCCTGCATGGGTTTTCATCGAAAAGAACAAAAAAACAGCAAATAAACGGACTCACAGCGGTGCAATCAGCAAGGGGAAAGAGCAGACTAAAGAGAAAAGGCAGATCGTTGAGAAACAGACCAAGAGGTTTGCGAGAAATCACGCCAAGGTCCCACAGACCAGCATTCGGGGTCCAGAGGGTAGGAAAATACTGGCAGTCCTCGGTTTAACAACCAAAATTTCAGTTGCTAAGCAAGACGTTGAGTGAGTTTTGCCTCGTTTTACGACTCTTCTGGACACCGTTGTTGTAAGTGAGTCACACTACAATGGTTTGCGGTGTTTAAATGAATCGGCCTTCCCCCCACTGACTCTGCTTGTTGGCATCCCATGACCCCACGATACTGCTGTGGGCAGAATCCAGAGAAAGACATATTTTGGGAAATATTAAAAAGGCAGAATACTATCTTTCCCCAAAGGATTTTAAAGGCAGAAACCAACCCACCCGCCCCCACGAAGTCTCTCTGCTCCAAACAGAAACCAGGTCTGCAGAAATGCAGAGGTGATCATCCTTTCAGAAAGACTGGAGCCAGGAAGCTTAGAGCTGATGGGATGAGAAAGACCAAGATCCCTAGAATCAACAATCCCTCACACCAAAAAAAAAAAAAAAAAATCCAACACAGGACACAGCCATCAGCCCCAGCCCCAGGGAAGCAGGATAGGACCTTTTGGGATATAATAGGATCAACCCACCCCCATCAGAATACCGTCTCCTGGTGATTGGTCCAAAGTCACCCAGCTGGCTTTTATGGCTAGGGCAGGACTAGAACTCACATTCTCCTGGTGATTGACCCAAAGTTACCCAGCCAGCTTTTATGCCTAAGGCGGGACTAGAACTCACCGTCTCCTGGTGATGGGCCCAAAGTCCCCCATTCATTTAGTGACATCCCAAGAAAAATGAATTTGGGGTTCAAATCTGGTCTGTCTCAAAGGGCTGGCACAAATCTTGCAACCTTCCGTGAGAAATCATCGCAACATTTACACACAAACAGGCCAGCCAGGGAATTCACAGCTGACGGGCACATCGGCAAGGAAGCATTAGATTAATTTGGCTGCAAGACAGGGGTCCGATAAATATAAATTAGCCATAGCAAAATGACCGTGTATTCAATTAGCTGGACGTTGCCCTTTATTCGTAAATGAGAACACTTACAAGGTTTACTTTCTCTCTCTCTCCCTTTTTTAATAAAATGTTTTTGGAAAACCCGCTGGGGGCCTTGAAAAGGAAAGTTATTCTGCAATTCTCATGCACTCTTAAATTATATCAATGTTAAATTAAAAAAATAGCAATAAAAAAGCTTGAAGATCTATGCCAATACTCTGTATGGTTCATCTTTGGCTTTAGCAGATGGTGTTTCTCTCTCTCCCTCTCTCTCTCCCTCCCTCCCTCCCTCTCTCTCTCTCTCTCCTGTCTCTCTTCTCCCTCTCTCTTCTGTCTATCTGTCTTCCTCTCCTCTCTCTGCTCTCTCTCTCTCCTCTGTCTTTATTTTCTCTCTCCTCTCTCTCTCTCTCTCTTGTCTGTCTCTCTCCTCTCCCTCTTCTCTCTCTTCTGTCTGTCTTTCTCTCGTCTCTCTGCTCTCTCCTCTCCCTCTCTTCTTTCTGTCTCTCCCTCCTCTCTCTCTCCTCCCTCTTCTGTGCCTGTCTCTCTTCTCCCTTCCTCCCCTCTCTCTTCTGTCTCCTGTCTCTCTTTTCTCTCTTCTCTTTTTCTTTCTCCTCTCTCCCTCTCTCTCTTCTCTCTCTCTCTCTTCTGTCTGTCTCTCTCTCCTCCTCTCTTCTGTCTTCTGTCTGTCTTTCTCTCCTCTCTGCTCTCTCCTCTCCTTCTCTTCTTTCTGTCCCTCTTTTCTCCCCTACCTCTCTCTTCTGTGTCTGTCTCTCTTCTCCCTTCCTCCCCTCTCTCTTCTGTCTCCTGTCTCCTGTCTCTCTTTTCTCTCTTCTCTTTTTCTTTCTCCTCTCTCCCTCTCTCTCTTCTCTCTCTCTCTCTCTTCTGTCTGTCTCTCTCTCCTCCTCTCTTCTGTCTTCTGTCTGTCTTTCTCTCCTCTCCTCTCTGCTCTCTCCTCTCCTTCTCTTCTTTCTGTCCCTCTTTTCTCCCCTACCTCTCTCTTCTGTGTCTGTCTCTCTTCTCCCTTCCTCCCCCCTTCTGTCTCCTGTCCCTCTTTTCTCTCTTCTTTTTCTTTCTCCTCTCTCTCTCTTCTCTCTCTCTTCTGTCTGTCTCTCTCTCTCTCCTCTCCCTCTCTTCTCTGTCTTCTCTGTCTCTCCTCTCCCTCCCTCCCTCTCTTCTGTCTTTCTTTTGTCTCCTCTCTCTTTCTTTCTCCTCTCTCCCTCTCTTCTCTCTCTCTCTCTTCTGTCTGTCTTTCTCTCCTCTCTCTGTTCTTTCCTCTCCCTCCCTCTCTCTTCTCTCTTTGTCTTTTCTCTTTCCTCTCTCCCTCTCTCTCTCTCCTCTCCCTCTCTTCTCTCTCTTCTCTGTCTTGCCTCTCCCTCCCTCCCTCTCTTCTCTGTCTTTCTTTTCTGTCTCCTCTCTCTTTCTTTCTCTTTCTCCTCTCTCCCTCTTCTCTTTCTCTCTTCTGTCTGTCTTTCTCTCCTCTCTCTGTTCTTTCCTCTCCCTCCCTCTCTCTCTCTTCTCTCTCTTCTCTCTTTCTGTCTTTTCTCTCTCCTCTCTCTCTCTCTCTCTCTTTCTCTCTCTCTCTCCTCTCTCTCTCTCTCTTCTCTCTGTCTCTTTCTCTCTCTGCACATGCCCAGTACATGTCTACTTCATCTTAGCAAAGGAATGTCAAGATATCTAAGCATTTAAAAATAAGTGTTTTTGAAGTGAAGATCTCTAGGGAATAATTAAAAATTTTTTTAAAAAGCACTTAATACAAAGAAAGGGACAGATGTAATTTCCACCGATTCTAATTTGAAATGGGTTCCATTCGGCGCACGGAGTTAAACCCTACTGTGAAACATCCAACACAGGAACTCGGTCTATGCAAATACTTGATGTTACAAATCAGTATGGATTGATTTTGCACACTGAAAATCGATTGGACTTGCATCCGAATCAATTTACATGGATTTAGTTCTTTGTCCATGTTTTGAAGGGGGAAAAATCAATTCGAATAAGTAGGTTTCCATTTGGAAATTTCATCTGACTCAAGTCTTAATGTTTAGACAGGAACAATTTGCTACACCAGTTTGAACATTTAAACCAACCCGTTGTATTAAGAACTGCTGCCCTTTCACCTTTTGAAATTTTATAATGTTATTTTTTATAATTGTAAAACTTTTTATTCTTAAATTATTTTTGATTTTAATGTTCATTTTATGGATTACATTGTACATTACCCAGAGCCCCTCTCTGGGTCGGAGGAAAAATAAAAGAAAGGAAGGAAGGAAGGAAGGAAGGAAGGAAGGAAGGAAGGAAGGAAGGAAGGAAGGAAGGAAGGAAGGAAGGAAGGAAGGAAGGAAGATCATTTTCAAGGTATTAACCAGACTCAATAGAGACATGCTCAAAAGAAATCTACATGAAGTACTAACAATCAGTTTGGGCCAATCACCAGGAGACGGTAAGTTCTAGTCCCGCCTTAGGCATGAAAGCCAGCTGGGTGACTTTCAGCCAATCACCAGGAGATGGTGAATTCTAGTTCCACCTTAGCCATCAAAACTAGCTGGGGGAGTGGAGAAGATAACAAAATAGAAAGACCTACAAATAGAAATAGAAAGACTGTGGCAAAAGCAAGCAAGGATAGTACCAATAGTAACAGGCGCCCTGGGTGCAATCCCAAAACAACTGGAGCACCACTTGAACACCATCATCGGCATTGACAAATTCGCCATTAGTCAATTGCAAAAGGCGGCCTTACTAGGAACTGCTTCCATCTTGCGACGATATCTGTAATACCATCAAACATCCACATCTGCCTATCCCAGGTCCTTGGGGAGGACTCGATAGGTAGACAAAAATGCCAAATCCAGTCTGAACATCTGGCTGACTGTGCGATAATAATAATAATAATAATAATAATAATAATAATAATAATAATGATAATAATAAAGTTGGAAGGGACCTTGGAGATCATCTAGTCCAACCCCCTGCTCAGGCAGGAAACCCTACACCATTCCAGACAAATGGTTGTCCAGTCTCAATTGCGGTCGTAAGGCGAGGACTACCTGTATTATGCTTCTTAGGAGGGGAACTTGAAGCCCCCCGTGACGATTCTGACTTTAGCTGACAGTGGGGAAACCGTTCAGAATTTCACAGCTAGGCTGACAAAGAGACCAAAATTGATTTCTAAGAAGATGAGAAGGCATGTTTGTTGGTAGTAAAACAAAAAGAACCGAAATGAGCTGTCCACCATCCTGGTCTTGAGATTAGCATTTCCCCCCCCCCCAAAACGCTGTCACTTTGATATTAAAAGAGACGAGAACAACAGCAACAATAAATAGGATCCCATCAAGAGGAAGAGCGCAACCAGATGTTCCTAAGAAGAGATAAGAGGCGCTTCCGTCCTCTGGAGGAGCTACAGAATTTAAACATTGGCTGGGTCGAAGTAGCAGGAGGAAAAGCCCCCCCCCCATGCCATCTAAAGTTAAGCTACAATTGATCAGGATTGTGTGAACGTTTCTGACTGCTGCAGCTGCACTAAAGAAGGGCTCGGACTCTGTGCGGTGTGCGGTCTGCCAATGAGCCAGCTTTAAACACAACTGTGCCAGTTTAACAGATATATTACACATAACAGAATAACAGAGTTGGAAAGGGATGTGGAGGTCTTCTAGTCCAAACCCCTGCTCAAGCAGGAGAACCTATACAATCTTTCCAACTTTTTTTGGGGGGGGGGGGAAACTCTGAGTTTGCAAGAGAGTTAATGATTTATAAACATTAAATATCTTTTAAAATTGCAGAAAGTCTAGGGTGGAGGGAAGGGTAGATCACCACTCCAATCATCTAAGGCAGGAGTAGGCAGCGTTGGCCCCTTCATGACTCGTGGACTTCAACTCCCAGAATTCTTGAGCCAGCCACGCTGAGGGGAGAGGTTTCCAATCTGAGCCATGCTGGCTCAGGAATTCTGGGAGCCCGTTTCCTATTATGTTGGCGGGATCAAGGAGAAGATCTCACCACGATGGCCCTTAGATCAGGGTTAGGCAACCTTGGCTCTTTTATGACTCATGGACTTCAATTCCCAGAATTCCTGGAGCCATCATGGCTAAACTTGGAAACCTCTCTCTTTCCCCTCAGCATGGCTGGCTCAGGAATTCTGGGAGTTGAAGTCCACGAGTCATAAAAGAGCCAAGGTTGCCTAGCCCTGTTCTAAGTCCTCCTGTTCTAAGCGGTGAGCCCCCTAGACAAGGGGTAGGCAACCTTGGCTCTTTTATGACTGGTGGACTTCAACTCCCAGAATTCCTGAGCCAGCATGGGGGAACTATGGCCCCTTCATGACTTGTGGACTTCAAGTCCCAGAATTCCTCAGCCAGCATGGGTAAGCATGGAAACCTCTCCCTTTCCCCTCAGCATGGCTGGCTCAGGAATTCTGGGAGTTGAAGTCCACGAGTCATAAAAGAGCCAAGGTTGCCTACCCCTGATCTAAGGGCCATCGTGGTGAGATCTTCTCCTTGATCCCGCCAACATAATAGGAAACGGGCTGCTGCCTTGAGCTGGATGACTTTGTCCAGGTTTTTCCACCCCACCCCCCACAAATCGTGATCAATTATTATCCCAAAAGGGAAAATAAGTAGGTTTGCCGAAGAGAACAAATGACGATGGTGTGTGTACAGAGGGGGGGGGGCAGCTCTTTGCTTTAAATGTCTCAGAAATCAAATTTAAAAGAATTACTAATCCGTTTCTCTCCGCTTCACTTTAATTCAGCCAAGTCAAACTACTGGCAAAGGAAATGCCAGAGCTGCCCTCGGTTTTGGAACGTGGCGGCCGAAAGGCGCAAATCGCCAAGTCGGAGACAGAAATTAGAAAGTTGTGAGGTCGCACAATGGGATCAACGCAAGAACAGCTCACCGCCGAATAGGGGGCGGGGAGTTTTTTTAGTCATTTTGCTTGTTTGTGGGGGTTTTTTTAACCGCAGGGCTCATGGAAAAGGACAAAGGATCACAAAAAGATACCCACAATTTTGGTCGTTCAGTCACGACGGTTGTCAAATGATCAGGTTTGATTTTTGTGGCCTTCGTTTCGCAGCGGTCGTAAAGTGACTGCTGAAGCCCTTAAGCAAAGGTCGCAGTCGTTAAGTGAACCCTACACAGCGTATTTGGTCCGAAGACCGAAGTAAATGCCAGTTTCTGGCAAAAATGGTTTGTATAGTGCAGTCATGTTACACACAGTTGTAAATGCAAGTGGCTTGCCAAGCACCCAAAATGCAGTTGCATGACCGTGGAGTCTGGGTTGAAGAACGGAACGTCTTATGGCTGTTTTTCATACTTACGACCATGGCTGCGTTCCCTTGGTCATGTGATCAAAATTCGACTGCTTGGCAACTGGCATGTATTTATGACGGTTGCAGTGTCCCGGGGTCAAGTGATCCCCTTTTGCGACCTTCTGGCGAACAAAGTCAATGGGGGGAAAGCCAGATTCACTTAACAACCGGGTTGCTAAGTTAACAACTGCAGTGGTTTTACTTAACAACTGTGGCCAGAAAGCTTGTAGAATGGGGCAAAAATCACTTAACAACTATCTTGCTTGGCAAAGGAAACTTCGGGCTCAGCTGTGGTCGTTAAGTCGAGGACTAGCTGTAGCTTTCCCAGAGTGTCGGAATTTTGAACAGTCACTAAGCGACCCGCTGTAAGTTGAGGACTACCTGTATGTATTCATCTGTTTAACAGCATTAATCACCTGGCCCAACAGGAGCATCGGCCAACAACAGTTAGCCAGGAGTTGGATAAAAGTCAATACATTCAGTTTTTTGGAGCTATTCAGATTGTTGGCCGAGCAGGTACAAAAACAGCCAGGGAAATGATTGAAGCCTGGGAAACGGGGCCCTCGTCAATCAACAGGAGTGCTGATTTACCCCCAGCCTATCAAATACTTAGGAGGTAAGGGTTTGGCAGCACAAGGAAACGACAGCCATCACCCGCCGTCAACACGCCAATCAGCCAATAGTAAGGCACCGCATAAATACAACTCACAGAATAGCCCAAAATGTTATCCTGGAACACATATATTTGCCTTCCTTCGCGAAACTCAATACGGCTTTCTTTTCTGACTGGTTACTAGGAATCTAACAAATATCTTTGCAAATCCCAGAATGAGAAGACGTGACAAACCTTCTCACTTAGAGGGCCTCACATTTGTGTGTCCCCCCTTTATGTGAAGATGAAATAAGGCAACGGTCAGTGAAGAGTGAAATTGAAATGCAACAATGCAGAAGCTGATTAAATGCACAGTTAACCTGAAGAACTCCTGGCCACTGGGCTAAACAAAGAAAGCTTCGGTGGAACGTTAAAAGCAGCCCACGGCTGGAATTGTGGTTAAGGCAGACGATGTTTCGTTTTTTATTTTTATTTTTTTTAAAAGGAAAATAATCTGCTTTTAAATAACAAGTCTTTGGAATGGCTTTTTTATTGATGCTTTTTTTACATTATTAAACAGGTGCTAAAATCATCTGCCGGGTCGAGGTGAAAAGAGCAGACAGATCTAATTCCAAGATGCAAAGTGTTATTAGAAAAATGTTTGTGTGTGTGTGTGTGTGTGTGTGTGTGTATGTATATGTATATATGTATATGTGTGTATGTATGTATGCATGTATGTATGTATGTATGTAGGTCTTTGGTTATTTGAGTTTTCTCCCGCGTCAAATTGGAAGTGTCTTGGCGACGTTTCGACAAAGTCCCATTCGTCATCTTCAGGCTGGTGTTTTCGGCTTCGTGCTTTTAGGAACAATGTGTGATCATAGCTGTTTCTTCCTAGAAGCACGAAGCCAAAAACACCAGCTGTTCTTGCTACATTTGTTAAGCGAATCACTACACTCGTTAAACGAGTAACACGGCTGTTAAGCAAATCCGGCTTTCCCCCCGTTGACTTTGCTTGTTGGAAGGTCGCCAAAAGGGATCACGTGACCCAGGGACACTGCAACTGTCGTAAATACATGCCAGTTCCCAGGCTTCTGAATGTTGATCACGTGACCCTGAGGAGGCTGCAAAAGGATGAAAAATGGTCTTAAGTCCCTTTTTTCAGTGCCCTTGTAACTTCAAGCAGTCACTAAATGGACTGTTGTAAGTTGAGGACCACCTGTATTTTAGAATCTATAGGGCAGGGGTCTCCAAATGTGGCAACCAGGGGCCGGTTCTGTGGAAGGAGATTTTTCCACAGACTAGAGGGAGCGTGGTTTCATGTGCTGCCTGCATCCTGCAGATGGGGCTTCAGATATTATTATTATTATTATTATTAATAATAATAATAATAATAATAATAATAATAATAATAAAGTTGGAAGGTACCTTGGAGGTCATCTAATTTAACCCCCTGCTCAGGCAGGAAATCCTATGCCATTTCGGACAAATGGCTGTCCGGTCTCTTCTTAAAAACTTCCAGTGTTGGAGCATTCACCGCTTCTGGAGGCAGGTTGTTCCCCTGGTTAATTGTTCTCATTGTCAGGAGGTTTCTCCTTAGTTCCAGGTTGCTTCTCTCTTTGATGAGTTTCCACCCGTTGCTTCTTGTCCTGCCTTCAGGTGCTTTGGAGAATAGCTTGACTCCCTCTTCTTTGGGGCAGCCCCTGAGAGATTGGAAGGCTGCTCCCATGTCCCCCCTCATCCTTCTCTTCATTAAACGAGACATGCCTAATTCCAGCAGCCGTTCCTTATATGTTTTAGCCTCCAATCCCCTGATCATCTTGGCTGCTCTTCTCTGTACTCTAGAGTTAATTGTGCAGGGCGGTTTCTGACACGCTTTGGACCGGGGCCTGTCTGCAGCCCGGGAGAGTTGGGGACCGCTGCTGTAGAGGATGTTCTTGTATATGAACCTAAGGCCTTGATCAAGCTGCAATAGTATAGGGCAGGGGTCTTCAAACGTGGTAATTTTAAGACTTGTGGACTTCAACTCCACAACGGGAGCCCTCGTCAATCAACAGGAATATTGATTTACCCCCAGCCTATCAAATGATAGGTGAGGGTTTGGCAGCACAAGGAAACGACAGCCAATTGCTGGCCATCAACGCACCAATCAGCCAACAGGAAGGCACCGCATAAATGCAACTCAAAGAATAGCCCAAAACACATATTCCAAAAGAGAGAAGTTCCCTGAAGATGGGCTGGCTGAGGAATTCTGGGAGTTGAAGTCCACAACTCCACAAGTCTTAAAGTTGCCAAGTTTGTAGACCCCCGGTGTAGAGTCTCCTGCTTGGGTGGGGGGGGGGCGGTTGGATTAGATGACCGACAAAGTCCCTTCCAATTCTGTTACTCTGTTAATTGCTCTTTCTATTTACTGTCCAATTGTTTTTCAAATGCATTTCCTAATTTTTTATTTATTTATTTATTTATTTATTTATGAGACTTATATACCGCTTTAAGCGGTGTACTCCAGTAAGCAATGTATATACATATTTACATTGCCCCCAACAATCTGGGTCCTCATTTTACCTACCCCGGAAGGATGGAAGGCTGAGTCAACCTTGAGCCGGTGAGATTTGAACCGCTGACCTGCTGAACACAGTCAGCTAAAGTGGCCTGCAGTACTGCACTCTAACTGCTGCGCCACCTCTACCTGTTTGATCTTGGTGTTGGTAGACCAAGGCTGTGCATGCACTGGTCTGTGTGTCTGTGTGTCTGTGTGTCTGTGTGTGTGTGTGTGTGTGTGTGTGTGTGTGAGAGAGAGAGAGAGAGAGAGAGAGAGAGAGAGAGTCTGCAAGATGGCAGGTGCAAAGTACCGGGATCACAATTTCACGCCTTCCATATGAGCACCTGTCATTTTGCAGATTTTCACACACAAACACAAACACACACACACACACACAAATCCGTTTTGGATTTGGAAGCAGGTACTTGGGCGAACAAAGCACCTCTCCACAATTCCTTAAAGCAGCTGTGCATTTTTTTCCCCACCCACTCCCTTCCAACACGCTACAGCTGCAACGATATAATTTACTCCTTTAATATTTGTGTTTTAGCGATCCGCTCTGCTCCGGAGATAAAAGCCATTTAGATCCTGTAAATTGCTCCTGAAACAGTCGGTGACTTCATTTCTTCTCATTCAACTCTCTTAAGCCGTTCCCATTTTTCTCCCTGGCTCTGTGCTGAAGTATCACACGAAACTAATATTTGAATTTTCTGAAAGTGCTTACCAAAAAAAAAAAAAAAAACCTCCCCGAAAAGCAAAGGAAAGACTGCAATTTGCTGTTGAACTTACAAAGCAATCACTCCCTGTTTGAAAGCCGTTTCATCGTTCTCATATTTCAGTATCAAAAAAAAAAGGTATTCTAGTTAATGGAGATTTATCAAATAACTGACATCGTGGCTCCATGGTGTAGATATAAAATACTGGGAAAAATAAGTATTTCATGCTTTCAAACTCCCTATCAATGCAAACTTAATAATACCTGCTGCAGTGTTGATCAATGAGAAAAGGTTACTTAAACTGTTTTTTTTTTCACTATATTTCAAGCATCCATTGCTATACATACATACATATACATACAAACATACATACATACATAAATACATGTAGTCCTCAACTTACAAGCACAACAGAGTGCAAAATTTCTATGGCAGGGCAAGACAATCGTTAAGCGAGTTTTGCCCCATTTTACAACCTTTCTTGCCACCGTTGTTAAGTAGATCACTGCGGTTGTTAAGTTAGTAGCACGGGGGTTAAGTGGATGTGGCTTCCCCCACTGTCAGAAGTTCGCAAAAGGGGATCACGTGACCCCGGAACGCTGCGACCGTCATAAATATGAATCAGTTGCCAAAGGCCCGAATTCTGATCACCAGACCATGGGGATGGTGGCAACGGTCATTAAGTGTGAAAAACGGTCACAGGTCACTGTTTTCGGCAAGGCTGCAACTTTGCATAGTCACTATAAGCCAGGAGTCTTCAACTTGGCCCTTTTACGACTTGTGCACTACAACTCCCAGAATTCTTCAGCCAGCCTCCATTTTGTTTGTTAGATTTAAGCCAGGGGTCTTCCAACTTGGCCCTTTTATGACTTGTGGACTTCAACTCTTAGAATTCCTCAGCCAGCCTCCATTTTGTTTGTTAGATTTAAGACAGGGGTCTTCCAACCTGGCCCTTTTATGACTTGTGGACTTCAACTCCCAGAATTCCTCAGCCAGGTACGCTGGCTAAGGAATTCTGGGAGTTGAAGTCCACAAGTCATAAAAGGGCCAAGTTTAAAGGCCCCTGCTATAAATAAATGGTTGTTACCGGTAAGTCAAGGACCATCTGTAAACACACGCGATTTTATTTTAAAATTAATCGGCAAAGCGTGGCTAGTTCTCGATTCATGACTGACAGCCTAGCGATTGTTCGAAGTTATGACAGGACATTTACGACCCGGTTCTGAAGTTGTGACGGTTGACATCACCCCTGAGGTGATGTGACCGCATGTCAGCTGCTGAGCAAGCGGCCTGCATTTGTGGCTGTTTGCAACGCCCCAGAGTCCACGTTACAATTTTCGCCCAAAAAAATGGCCTTTATATCCAGTTTTCAACAAACACAGCCCACTTTACAACTGCTGCAATGGAGGTCGTAAAGCGGATCGGTCACAGGGGTGACCTGGCTGATGACTGTCTCGACTTATGACCGTGGCGGGCAGGTTCCGTTACAGTCGTAAATCGAGGATCCACCTGTACGTACGTGAAAAACATGTGTATTTTTCTTTTTTTTCAAATTCTCCATTGGCGTAAGAGCTTGCGATAGCAAGGCAGTGATCATCCCATCTATTTTTAATAAATATCTGTCCCGCCGAAGAGATCGTCTCCACTCATCTGTCATTATGGGTGGATGAGACCAATTGTCTCCTGGGTCTTCGTTTTACATTATTTTTATAGCGATGTCAGGACACAGGAGGCATTATCTGCTGCAAGAAGATAAATAAATAAAATGGCTCTCTTCCACGCCGTGCCCAAGTCCAGTAAAATCAAGGAAAGGGCAAGCAGGGAATTAAAAAAAACCAACAACCCAAAATCAGCATTTATCCATTGAAATGTGTTTTTGTTTTGTTTTGTTTTTTATTTAAGGGCCAGCAACTCAGCTAATGGGAAGAGAGGAGTTGCAAAGCCCAGTCTACCCATAAGGATAAAAACCAAAACAAAAGAACGGTGCGGTTTTTTAGGCAAGAGAAATTTTAGTGGTGTGCAGAGTGCAATTTGTGGGGAAGAATAATTTGGACAAGAATTTTATAGCCCTCTCCATTTTATAGGCACTGGCAGGCTTAGCAAAGGAGCAGCTGGACAGCAGAGCTTAAGCATTGACGTGGTGCTTTGCATCTCTTCCAATTTCCTAAATATAGGGAGTCCTTGACTTATGGCCACGATGGAGTCCAAGATTTCCGTCACTAAGCGAGACAATTGTTAGGCGAGTTTTGTCCCGTTTTTACGGCCTTCCTTGCCCCAGTTGTGGAGTGAGACACCCAGCTGTTAAGTTGTGTTTTGATCACGTGACCAGGGGGAATGCATCAACGGTCGTTAAGTGTGAGGGGAAAAGGAGGTTTCCAAGCTGAGCCATGCTGGCTCAGGAATTCTGGGAATTGAAGTCCACAAGTCATAAAAGAGCCAAGGTTGCCTACCCCTGTCCTAAGTCCTCCTGTTCTAAGCGGTGAGCCTCCTAGACCAGGGGTAGGCAACCTTGGCTCTTTTCTGACTCGTGGACTTCAACTCCCAGAATTCCTCAGCCAGCCTGGCTCAGCTTGGAAACCTCTTCCTTTCCCTCTGCATGGCTGGCTCAGAATTCTGGGAGTTGAAGTCCACCAGTCATAAAAGAGCCAAGGTAGCCTACCCCTGGTATAGATTGTCCCCCTTGAAGTCACAAAAATCGCCCGCCCCACAGTAGGACGTTTCTGGAAGCCACTTAGTTTTACAACTCTTAGGCCGCAGCCCACGGGTCGTGAGATGATAAAGTAAGATTTTAGCATTTCTCCCAGCTGAGAAGCCATCGTGACAGAAATTCGAGAAAAATGATATCGCTTATCCTGCAGACGAATGCCCTGGAATTTTCATTTTAAGCCCCCCAAATGGCTTTCCGAATGCACAATTCCATTTAAAATAGCTCTTTTTTGGGCCTCCCCTATTCCTGCATCAAGTCCTCTGTCACCAGGGCCGGAAGACGTGAAAAACATCCATTATTTTCGTTTTTAAATAACAGGAATCCATCAGCAAGCCCAAAAACCTTCCAGAGGCTCTTGGGAAGAGATCTAAGACAGCAGCAAATTAAAGTGGATCCTATTACTTGCAGGTCCAGGATCACAAAGAGCTGCAGGAGACCAGCGGTGGAAGCGACATCACTTTGATCTCCAGTGTGAGAGAAAAGCAAAAATGACATCTTCAAATGAAAATAATTTATAATGGATGAAAAGCCAGACAGATGTAAAGGGAACAGAACTGGGTGAAGAGAATGCCAGGGAGGGAGGGCCAGGCCTGTGGCCATTGGTGAAAGCGGGACAATAAGGAGACAGGTGACCCTCAACTTACGACAATAATAATAATAATAATAACAACAATAACAACAACAACCATGCTTACTGGTGTACACCGCTTAGAGAGTGCTTACACTTAAAGCGGTATATAAGTCTCATAAATAAATAAACAAACAAACAAACAACAACGATGACAACAATGATGTAGAAAGGGACCTTGGAGGTCATCTAGTCCAACCCCCTGCTCAGGCAGGAAACCCTGTACCATTTCAAATGGCTGTCCAGTCTCTTCTTAAAAACTTCAGTGTTGGCGTATCCACAACTTCTGGAGGCAGGTTGTTCCACTGGTTAATTGTTCTAACTGTCAGAAAATTTCTCCTTAGTTCTACGTTGCTTCTCTCCTTAATTAGTTTCCATCCGTTGCTTCTTGTCCTGCCTTCTGGTGCTTTGGAGAATAGCTTGACTCCCTCTTCTTTGGGGCAACCCTTGAGATACTGGAAGACTGCTATCATGTCGCCCCTCGTCCTTCTCTTCATTAAACTAGACATACTCAATTCCAGCAGCCGTTCCTTGTATGTTTTAGCCTTCAGTCCCCTGATCATCTTTGTTGCTCTTCTCTGCACTCTTTCTAGAGTCTCAACATCTTTTTTACATCGTGGTGACCAAAACTGGATGCAGTATTTCAAGTGTGGCATTACCAAGGCATTGTAAAGTGCCAAAATTCAACACTGTCTCGCTTAGCGACGGAAATGTGGGACTCAATTGTGTTCTTAAGTTGAGGACTTACCCTGTTTTGGTCCCTGCTTTCTGGCTAACCCAAACCTGGAACTGAATCTCAACCCAAACGGGGGGGGGGGGGGGGACCTCTTTTAAAAATATTCCAGCAATTTTGAATGCATGTTTAGTTCTTTACTACACAGCAAGAAAAAGACAGACAAAACTAAAAAACATAAATAAAATAAAATAAAATAGAACCACGAATAAAAATACGGTCAAAATGTAGAACGTATAACAGACAGCTCAGCTGTTGAACGCAGCATTAAATCTGGACCACACTGAAGAACATCGATCTGTCCTTCCATAATAGTGATAAAAAGCCAAATCGCAAGCATCAATCCATGGCTGAAAATCACAGAGGTGGCCTTGTCTTTCCATCATAAGGTCATTAATAATCGAACGAGGATTAAATCGAAACAGAGCAGTGGGGTAAGCCCGTATCGTGTGCATCAGCAAGGGCACCATTTTTCTACCGACAGCACAATGAAGTTGACAGTCAACATTCAGAGATGGGGTGGGGGGAAAAGATGATGAATTAATCTCATCTCAAGATCAGTTGGGACCTACATAATATGCTACAACATTCTTAACCTCTGATTTATCAATATGGGGCAAGCTGACTCTTTGCTCCCAGCTTCTTGCAAATAACTGATAACCCTTTAACAATATGCCTTAACGTTATTTACTCTATGCAAAAATTTAAGAATCACCCAAAGTCCATTTTTTTACTACTGATAGGAATTTGGGAGGGTTTTTTTCATTATTATTATTATTTCGGCTCCAGATCAAATCTTAAAGTGCCAAAATGGGGCCACTTTTTTGGCTTTATCCTTAGCCAAAAACGAGAAATGACTTTCGGTACAATCCACTGGTGGGTTCTATTTGGGAATTTTAAGATGTTACTAAAACATCTGGATCAAAGGTATTTTAAGGTACTGACGTTATGTGTTTAGCTGGCTTGTTTATGCTTCCCAATCGGGGCTGATTCCTGGCAAAGCCCTGGACCAATCTCTGTGATTTTCTTAGCAAAAGAAGTCATTTTAAAAAGTCATAAAATGGGGCAAACACTCACTCAACAAATTTCTCGCCAGCAAAACATATATTCCGGGCCGAATTGTGGACATAAGTCATCCTGTGCATTAGAACTAGAGCTGAAGCTAAAATGTGCTGACTCTCATCAGCCGTCCAAGAACATCTGCAACACGGCCATTACCGGGAACAAGCAGCCATTTGACAAATATCTATCTATCTATCTATCTATCTATCTATCTATCTATCTATCTATCTATCTATCTATCTATCTATCTATCATCTTTTATCTCTCTCTGCCTCTCCATCTTTCATGTTTCTATATCTATCTATCTATCTATCTATCTATCTATCTATCTATCTATCTATCTATCTATCTATCTATCTATCTATCTATAACTTAAAAAGTCTGTCCTATCAGCCTGTCGTCTCTCTCCCCTCCAAAGGCCACCGGTCCTGGGACGGACAGCCTTTTCTTACCACCAGTTTTGAAGAACATTCTCGGCACTCAAACGCCGTGCAAAGTGCGGTTGTGAGACATGGATCGTTAAACAAACGAGCAGGAAAAACGCTAAGCTCGTCACAACCCCGAGCTCTTTGCAAGTTGCACTTACAGATGCTTCTAAATAAAATATGACGCTGGGGGCTCATTCAGAGGATCATCTCAAGCGTGGTTTGCAAAATAAGTCATGGGCTTCCTTGAAGCCGCAAAACTACACACTCCTTTTTCCCTTCCACACTTTTATCGGTCCTAACTGAGAAGCAATTTAAGGGGCAGTCAAAAAATCACGCGGCAATGTTCTACTTCAGCTGGCCCATTTTTATCCCCCAAAACCAAGTCGTAAAGTGTCAGCTGAACGGATCTGTTGGGAGTGTCATAAATGGTTCCCTCAGTCCTGGGTGAATAATCACACGGCTCTTCTCATGTTTTTTACATCGTGGAGACCAAAACTGGATGCAGTATTCCATGTGTGGCCTTACCAAGGCCTTGTAAAGTGGTATTAACTGTCCATGAATTTTGGGAACAGCTCTCCCAACCCATTTGGAGGGTACCAGTTTGAAAAAGGCTGGACCACCTCACAACCCTTTTTCTGTTAGAAACAGGAAGAAAAGTTTTGATGTCTTGCAGGCTATGTGGGCGACGGGTAAAGTTTTCCCGCAAGCTGTTTTCAACACGGTGCCAACAGAAATAGAAAACGCCCAGAAATTGGAAGTAATTAACCAATATTTTTTTCCCCAAAAGAAAAAAAAGGGGGGGAGGGGGAGAATTTGAAATATATATCAAATAACGAATTTACAACTATCAAGTCACTTTTACCGTTTTGCAAATTGTATATCCAGGGTGTTGCCCTTCGCTGCGTGGAACGATACAAAAAAGCTGTAATTTTCCTAGGAAGGAAAAACTTGAAATGAATTGCGGGAGAGACAGAGAGAGAGAGAAAGAGAGAGAGAGAGAGAGAGAGAGAGAGAGAGAGAGAGAGAGAGAGAGAGAGAAAGAAAGAAAGGAAGAAAGGAAAGAAGGAAGAAAGAAAGAGAAGGAAGGAAGGAAGGAAGGGAAAGAGAAGGAAGGAAGGAAGGAAGGAAGGAAGGAAGGAAGGAAGGAAGGAAGGAAGGAAGGAAGGAAGGAAAGAAAGAAGTAAAAAAAACGGTGGTAAAAGAAATGGCTCTATCTTTAAAATGCACCAAATCAAGAAATTTCAAAGGTTAAAGAAGCTTGTCTAAACACAAGCAAATCTCTTTTTGAGTCCATGGAAAATAAAAATAAAAAGATGAGAAGGAACGGAGCTTAGTGGGAGCGCTCCGGGTTCAGAGAAATGGATTGATTAAGCGATATTTCATGTAGCCACAGAGGCAATCCAGAATAGCTAAAGCTTCAGCTGTCGGGCACAAGCAGACAAATCCATACACGAAAAATTCAACTACAGGACAAGATTGGACAACCATTTGTCTGAAATGGTATAGGGCGGGGGTCTCCAACCCCCGGTCCGTGGATCACTACCGGGCCACGACATGCCAGCAACTGGTCCTCACAAACAAGCAAAGCCTCATCTGCAGGATGCAGGTAGCACACAAAACCACGCATTCTCCGGTCCACGGAACCGGTCCCTAGTGCCCAAAAGGTTGGGGACCTCTGGAATAGGGTTTCCTGACTGAGCAGGGAGCTGGACTAGAAGACCTCCAAGGTCCCTTCAGCCTGCCTCCAGAAGCAGTGAATGCTCCAACACTGGAAGTTTTTAAGAAGAGACTGGACAGCCACTTGTCCGAAATGGTGTAGGGTTTCCTGCCCGAGCAGGGGGTTGGACTAGATGACCTCCAAGGTCCCTTCCAACTTTACTACTATCACTATCATCATCATCATCATCATCATCATCATCATCATTATTATTATTATTATTATTATTATTATTATTATTATTATTATTGAGGATCATCGCACAGTCAGCCAGATGTTCAGACTGGATTTGGTATTTTGTCTACCTATCGAGTCCTTACCCAGGACCTGGGATAGGCAGATGTGGATGTTTGATGTTATTACAGATATCGTCGCAGGATGGAAGCAGTTCCTAGTAAGGCCGCCTTTTGCAATTGACTAATAGCGAATTTGTCAATGCCAATGGTGTTCAAGTGGTGCTCCAGTTGTTTTGGGATTGCACCCAGGGCGCCTATGACTATTGGTACCACCCTTGCTTGCCTTTGCCACAGTCTATTATTATTATTATTATCTTTCATTCATTAGACATGAATCTCAGTCAACTGAACATTCAAGTTGGCTGGCACTGATGGTTGACACAGGTTGCTACCCACATCCTAGGTGTCAACCAGGTACCTCGTTAAAATATAAGATGTTATGAGTAGATGATGATAATGATGATGATGATGATGATTTCTTCATGTTACCAGATTGTACTTCTTATCACCTTTCTCATATCTGAACACGTTCCTCAGTTCTGCAAAGCATTCTTAAAATTGCAAGTACTTAGGATCACAATCCACATCCTAATGTTATCCCAGCACACACTCATCCCAGTTACATTTCAGCATCAGTCACATTACATCAATCACACCACACATAGTTCTGGCAAAGCAAAGATACTTAAGACGCATTGTGGAAGGAATCTCCCTGCATTATAGATGTGTGTATAATAATCATTTTACATCATTTTTTCAGGGCTGACAGCGGCACCAAACAGCCCAGGCTGCTTCTAGCTACGAATGGGAAGCCTTTAGCAAACCTCATGTTGATTCTGCGGCTTGTAATTAGCCGCTTTGGTTAATCTAAACCCAGCGTTTACAAATGGCCCATTTACCCAATATATAAACACTTTCGAGCAATTAGCCAAAGCATTGTTATTGATTAAGATTTAATACGGCAGTCCTGTCGGGAAGGGAGGAATGGCGTGGAACAAAAATTATCTGTAATTGGTCGGTGGGCATTATCTCGTCAAAATATTTTGCTGGAGGGAAGACGGGTTTTCAACAGTATTCGCTAGAAAACCACGTGCTCCTGGGGGGTGGGGGGGTCACTTTTACTGCCCAGAGGAGAAAAAGCAACAGATTGGATGATGGAGTCCCTTCCTTTGTCCTTTCTGGAATTGATAAGTCCTGGTGGCTTGTTTTGAACAGGAGTAAAACAGCCCTTACTCAGCTTGTAACACGGTGAACTCCTAAGAGCAGGTATTTCTCCATTTACAATACCTCGTTTAGTGACCGTTCAAAATTACTTTGTTCACTTCGTTCACGGCACTGAAAAAAGGGACTTATGACCACTTTTCAAACTGGTATTGGGGCATTCCCCATTTGGATCACGCGATCAAAATTCATATAATAATAATAATAATATAAAAAAAAAGTTGGAAGGGACCTTGGAGGTCATCTAGTCCAACCTCCTTCTCAGGCAGGAAACCCTATACCATTTCGGACAAATGGCTGTCTAGTCTCTTCTTAAACACTTCCAGTGTTGGAGCATTCACTGCTTCTGGAGGCAAATAGTTCCACTGGTTAATTGTTTCGGCAACTGACTCGTATTTATGACGGTGGCTGTGTCCCGTGGGTCACGTGACTTCCCTTTTGCGACCTTCTGACAAGCAAAGCCCACGGGGAAATCAGATTCGCTTAGCAACCAAGAGCAGCAGTGATTCACTTAGCAACAGTGGCAAGGGAGGTCGTAAAACAGGGCAAAATTCAATTGTCAAATGTTTTGCTTAGCAACAGAAAAGTTGGGCTCAATTGCGGGTCGTACGTCGAGGACTGCCTGTATTTGGTGGAAAAAACTCTGCACCCCAAAACTGGATCCCTGAAGGAGTGCTGGGGTGATCCTCTCCTGTCCAGGGAATCAGCTTTTGCTATAACCTTAAGGATAGACTGTAATAGGATAGGATAGGATAGGATAGGATAGGATAGGATAGGATAGGATAGGATAGGATAGGATAGGATAGAGGATAGATTGGAATAGACTAGGATAGGATAGGATAGAGGATAGACTGGAATAACTAGACTAGGATAGGATAGGATAGGATGGGATGGGATGGGATGGGATGGGACGGGACTGGACGGGACTGGACGGGACAGGACAGGACAGATAGACTAGACTAGACTAGACTAGACTAGGATAGGATAGGATAGGATAGGATAGGATAGGATAGGATAGAGGATAGATTGGAATAGACTAGGATAGGATAGGATAGGATAGGATAGAGGATAGACTGGAATAACTAGACTAGGATAGGATAGGATAGGATAGGATGGGATGGGATGGGATGGGACGGGACTGGACGGGACTGGACGGGACAGGACAGGACAGATAGACTAGACTAGACTAGACTAGACTAGGATAGGATAGGATAGGATAGGATAGGATAGGATAGGATAGAGGATAGATTGGAATAGACTAGGATAGGATAGGATAGAGGATAGACTGGAATAACTAGACTAGGATAGGATAGGATAGGATGGGATGGGATGGGATGGGATGGGACGGGACTGGACGGGACTGGACGGGACAGGACAGGACAGGACAGATAGACTAGACTAGACTAGACTAGGATAGGATAGGATAGGATAGGATAGGATAGGATAGGATAGGATAGGATAGGATAGAGGATAGACTGGAATAACTAGACTAGGATAGGATAGGATAGGATGGGATGGGATGGGATGGGATGGGACGGGACTGGACGGGACTGGACGGGACAGGACAGGACAGGACAGATAGACTAGACTAGACTAGACTAGGATAGGATAGGATAGGATAGGATAGGATAGGATAGGATAGGATAGGATAGAGGATAGATCGAAATAGACTAGACTAGACTAGACTAGACTAGGAGAGGAGAGGAGAGGAGAGGAGAGGAGGGACTTTGGAGGTCTTCTAGTCCAGCCCCCTGCTCAAGCAGGAGAACTGTCTTCTCTCTTCTTAAAAACCTCCAGTGATGGAGTGCCCACGGTTTCTGAAGGCAAGCTGTTCCACTGGTTAATTGTCCTCAAGTTGTGGAAGTGTGTAAGAAGAGATTGGACAACCATTTGTCTGAAATGGTATAGGGCAGGGGTCCCCAACACCCGGTCCGTGGACCAGTACTGGGCCGCGGCATGCCAGCAACTGGTCCACACAAACAAGCAAAGCCTCATCCGCAGGATGCAGGCAGCACACAAAAGCACGCTCTCTCCAGTCCACGGAAGAACGTCTCTCCACATAACCAGTTCCTGGTGCCCAAAAGATTGGGAATCTCTGGTATAGGCTTTCCTGTCTGAGCAGGGGGTTGGACTAGATGACCTCCAAGGTCCCTTCCAACTCTGTTATTCTCTTCTAAGTGCCCAACAAGCCGCCACGGGACCGTGGTAGATCCATCCGCATTTTGAACAGAAGTCTTCCAGTTGGCAAATTTGGACTTCCCTGATCTTGGCCAACCTCTGCCCAGCCCCAGATCCAAGCTCGTTTGCCAGACCCAATTCAAAACACTTCAGCCCTGCTTTGTCGTCCAAACCGTAGAATTCCCTAAGGGATTTGGGCCTGCTCCTTTAAGTGCCCAAAGCCCACAGGGCACAGACCTGTGCTCGACCCAACCCATGTTCAGAAAGAATTTCCTTCAGGACGGCTGCAGACAACGGCCGTTTGTCGACAACCTGCGCACGAAGGCAAGATGGAAAGACTAAATCCCCAAAGACAGTAACTCAGAATATTTTCGCTTCCGGATATATGCACAAACATAATAGCATTAATGGAAAGGACACATCAGCGTTCGCTGGCAAACAAATCTCTTATCTTCCAGTCACAGATCTGGCACAGGCGGGCTTCCCATTAGCCCGGGCGCCATTATTTTAAGGCTTACAAAACACGTTATTTGCTTTCCGTAAAAATGCGAACCGTCGGAGCAAGGAGGCATCCGATATTCTGCGGAGGCTTCCAAAGCACAATTTTTACAGCGTCCTTGTTTAAGAAGAGGAACGCCAGAAAGGGTCTATTTATCAAGATGACCCAAAGCACGTTGAAGGCAGACTGAACCCATCATGCACTCCTCCCCGCCGGCTGGGGAGGATGGGGATGGGAGTGGCCATTGCAGGAGGGCACTGGGTTAGGGATAGGTAATCTTAAATCCGTGTTTTTCAATTTGGGCCACTTTAAGATGGGCGGAATTCAACTCCCAGAATTCCCCAGCCAGCAGAGCCACTGTGGCGAGAAAAGTCGTAAAATGGGGCAAAACTCCCTTAACGAATTGTCTTGCTGAGCGACAGAAATGTGGGGCTCCATCGTGGTCGTAAGTCAAGGACTACCTGTATTTAATTATTTTTTTTCAAAGGCAACAGCGCAAGTCAGCTGTTCTATACTTTTGAAGACTGGTGTAAATTCAACTAATAGCAATCTACCAGCCACTTTTGAAGACTGGTATAAATTCAACTAATAGCAATCTACCAGCCACTTGGACGCTCTTTACCTCTGGATAGTGAATGAATGCAAAAATAAGCCTTGAAATCAACTGATTAGCGTGCTTGGAGCCAGCACCACAAGGTTTTGTTGATATCATGCAATATGCAAACTTGCTAACACGTTTGATAAACACAGCCGCAATTAATAATATGGGCTAATCTGAGATTACACTGAAATCCCAAATAAACCCAACACAAGGTATGTGTTGTTTTTTCTCCCAAATGGTAAACGGAGCTCTATTATATACCAATTATATTAGCTTACAAAATAATAATTTCTGAATACTCGTCATTAATACGGAATTTAAGAGGATGTGGTTAATTGGTAGCCATTACAAATGCAGACGGCGTAAATCCCAAGTATGAATGCCAGGGACAGATTCTATATCTATATCTATATCTAGATAGACAGACAGACAGACAGACACAGATATAGAGATATAGAGACAGATATATAGATACGCAGTTATCCTAAACATTCGAGTCCCAGGTATATCCATTTAAAAAGACTGCTAAAATGCTGATCTCCAGGACGAAAAAACTTTATTCAATACTAAGCTTTTGTCAACAGCTGTTGACGTTGTCAAAGTGTGAGCTAGGCTCTGGGAACGCTCATCCTTATAGCCCTTTGGATGTTAACAACTTGGCCATTGAGCGTGTCATTGGTCGAACGGCCTCCCCGCCTTCCTGTAATTGGTTGAGTTGACCCTGATTCGGCCGCGCTGGCCGACATTTGCATCTATTTTGCCAGTCCGAGTGGGAGGAGGCTGCTATCATATTATCCCTAGTGCTCTTTGTTAAGACAATCATACCGAGTTCCCTTAGTCGTTGACCATGATGGCATTAATAGAACATCTTGGAAGGGACCTTGAAGATCTTCTAGTCTAACCCTTGTTAGAGGAAACTCTATACCATTCCAGACAAATGGGTGTCCAATTTCTTCTTAAAAACTTCCAGTGTTGGAGCATTCACTGCTTCTGGAGGCAGGTAGTTCCACTGGTTAATTGTTTTCACTGTCAGGAAATTTCTCCTCAGTTCTAGGTTGCTTCTCTCCTTGCTTAGTTTCCATCCGTTGCTTCTTGTCCTGCCTTCAGGTGCTTTGGAGAATAGCTTGACTCCCTCTTCTTTGGGGCAACCCCTGAGATATTGGAAGACTGCTATCATGTCCCCCCTCGTCCTTCTCTTCATTAAACTAGACATACCCAATTCCAGCAACTGTTTCTTGTATGTTTTAGCCTCCAGTCCCCAGATCATCTTGGTTGTTCTTCTCTGCACTCTTCCTAGAGTCTCAGCATCTTTGTTACATCGTAGTGACCAAAACTGGATGCAGTATTCCAGGTGTGGCCTTTCCAAGGCCTTGTAAAGTGGTATTAACACTTCACGTGATCTTAATTCTATCCCTCTGTTAATGCAGCCTAGCACTGTGTTGGCTTTTTTTTTTTTTTTGATTTGCTTAACATCATAGCGAGAAAGGGTCGTAAAATCAGGTACCAATCTCTGAACAAGCCCCTGGCTTAGCAGTGGAAACTCTGGTTCCGATAACTTCGGTCACTAAATGGAGCGTTGTAAGTCAAGGACGGCCTGTAACTTCTCGCTTCCCAGCCGCCGAGACCGTTTCCTTGTGTTAGGAATTTTTTTTGTTTGTTTGTTCCTACCATCTCCTACATGAGTGGTTCTCCACGTGTGGGTCGGGACCCCATTTGGGATCGAACGACCATTTCACGGGGGTCGCCAAACAACGCAGTCCGCCATTTTTTCCCCCCTTTTCCTTAGCTGTGCTACTCCCTTTTATTCTATTGGCTTTTGAAAGCCAATAGAATAGACTCTCTTGAATAGAGTCTTATTCTATTGGCTTTCAAAAGCCAATAGGAATTGTCCAGGCTGTCTCTGCCCTGCTGAGCCCGCCAAAAGCCCCATTCTGCAAACGGGGCTGCACCCGTTGAGTCGTCCTCGACTTACAACCGGCTGAGTAGTCCTCGACTTATGACCGGATGGGGGTTGCGGCATTAAAAAGGTTGAGAACCACTGTCCTACATGCTCTCAGAAAAAATGATTATGAAAAGGAAACCATTAAAGGTATGCTAATGACTATGAATTGTGACAGATGCTCGAGTAATCGAGGCCTGTTGGCTGACTCCTAGCACCATTAACGATCCATCATAAAATACTCTGAACTTGCTCAGTTATGACTGCCGCTCCACTCAAGGGGAAGAGGAACAGCCAGAGAGTTTATCCCAGGCACAATCGGAAGCCATTTATTTATCCTAATGTCACGATCCCCGCTGTTTGCCTGCATGATAATTAAGGGAATGAGAAGGGATGAAATATATGCTTTCTTTTAAAAAAAGAGGTCGGAAGGGAAGGGCTTCGCTTGAAGAGAGCAAGGCAGCGTGTTTGGCGGGGGTGGGGGTGGGGACTGACGAAGCAGCAAAACTTAATTGGCTGCAACTTCCTCCAGGTCGGAAGAGAGCCAGGAGGTCACGCATCTTGGCTGGCAGATGACCCCAGGAGAACAGCCGTGTTGGTTGTCCTCAACTTGCAGCAAAAACTGGACTGGAATATCTATCTATCTATCTATCTATCTATCATCCACCCACCCACCCACCTACCTACCCACCCATCTATCCATCCATCCATCCATCTCTATTATCTATCCACCCACCTACCCACCCATGCATCCGTCACCCATCCATCATCTATCTATCTATCTATCTATCTATCTATCTATCTATCTATCTATCTATCTATCTATCTATCTATCTATCTATCTATCTATCTATCTCTATCCATCCATCCATCTCTATTAAATCTATCTACCCACCTACCCACCCATCCATCCATCACCCATCCATCATGTCTGTCTGTCTGTCTGTCTGTCTGTCTGTCTGTCTGTCTGTCTGTCTGTCTCTCTCTCTCTCTCTCTCTCTCTCTCTCTCTCTCTCTCTCTCTCTCTCTCTCTCTCTCTGTATCTTGCTAAATCCATCTATCCACCCACTCATCATTTATCTATCTACCGGCATCTACCTGCCTACCTACCCATCTATCTGTCTGTCTGTCTGTCTGTCTGTCTGTCTGTCTATCTATCTATCTATCTATCTATCTATCTATCTATCTATCTATCTAACCTATCTTGCTATATCCATCTATCCAATATCTATCTATCTATCTGTCTGTCTGTCTGTCTGTCTATCTATCTATCTATCTATCTATCTATCTATCTATCTATCTATCTATCTATCTATATCTATCCATCCATCCATCTCTATTAAATCTATCTACCCACCTACCTACCCATCCATCCGTCACCCATCCATCATCTGTCTGTCTGTCTGTCTCTCTCTCTCTATCTTGCTAAATCCATCTATCCACCCACTCATCCATTTGTCTATCTACTGGCATCTACCTACCCACCTATCTACCGGTATCTATCTATCTATCTATCTATCTATCTATCTATCTATCTATCTATCTATCTATCTATCTATCTATCTATCTATCTATCTATCTATCTGCCTATCTATCTATCTGTCTAGCTATCTATCTCACTACATCTATCTACCCATCCGTCCATCTGTCTGTCTATTATCCGTCCATCCTGGGCATTCTCCAAGCAACAGTGATCTCACCACATTCAATCCTTTCAACCCGGAAGCACCTTGGTACTCCCAACACGACTCTTAACAGTTATCCATCCATCCATTTTGGGAGCTGTGGTCCAGAGGTCTTAAAAGTTGCCAAGGTTGGACACCCCTGTTCTAGCAGGAGCTGTGCATTTATCTATTTATTTATTAAATGTATATGCTGCCCACGACCCCGATAAGGCGAATCCAGAAGACCCACCCAAACGCAGGTCCACTCTGTCAAAAAGGGTTATCTCATCCTTTCAGGAGATGTCATGGAGGCAGAGAGAGGACTCAGCTGGACAAACTCCCATCTTATTCTTACATCTCTTCACAAAGAGAAGTCTAGCAGAGTCTAAGATCAATTACATATTTGTGACTTGGGGAGAAAAAGAAGCTTTTTAAGAGGGCAAAGGGGGAATCCCTCTCCGGTTCTCCGATCTGGATAAATCTAATTATTCTTCTGGAACATCTGGCTAATGCAATGATTTGGGCACCAACTGCCTATTATTATTTTTTTTTCCAAGCAATTAAGGGGGCCTCTGGAACCGAGTGTGATTCATCCTCCTTTTGCTGTTTTTAAAACAGCCCTTTAATGGTCAGAATTTTCAGGACTCGAACAAACGAACCCTCCAGTTTTGTAAAAAAAATGCTTACCAGGGACCAAAACCAACTAAAAATAAATGGAAATGATTTCTAAGCAAGCTCACTAAAAAATAGGGCTGGGAATTTTGGGCTGTCTTGTGAGATAATGATGATGATGATGATGATGATGATGATGATCATGATGATGATGATAATAATAATAATAATAATAATAATAATAATAATAATAATAATAATAATAATAATAATAATAATAATAAAGACTGTGGCAAAAGCAAGCAAGGGTAGTACCAATAGTCATAGGCGCCTTGGGTGCAATCCCAAAACAACTGGAGCACCACTTGAACACCATCATCGGCATTGACAAATTTGCTGTTAGTCAATTGCAAAAGGCGGCCTTACTAGGAACTGCTTCCATCCTGCGACGATACCTGTAATACCATCAAACGTCCACATCTGCCTATCCCAGGTCCTGGGTAAGGACTCGATAGGTAGACAAAATGCCAAATCCAGTCTGAACATCTGGCTGACTGTGCGATGATTGATAATAATAATAATAATAAAGTTGGAAGAGACCTTGGAGGTCATCTAGTCCAACCCCTGCTCAGGCAGGAAACCCTACACCATTTCGGACAAATGGTTCGCTGGTCTCTTCTTAAAAACTTCCAGTGTTGGAGCATTTACTGCTTCTGGAGGCAGGTTGTTCCATTGGTTAATTGTCCTCACTGTCAGGAAGTTTCTCCTTAGTTCTAGGTTGCTTCTCTCCTTGGTTAGTTTCCATCCGTTGCTTCTTGTCCTGCCTTCAGGCGCTTTGGAGAATAGCTTGACTGCCTCTTCTTTGGGGCAGCCCCTGAGATATTGGAACCCTGTTATCATGTTCCCCCTCATCCTTCTTTTCATTAAACAAGAGATACTCAATTTCAGCAACCGTTCCTTATATGTTTCAGCCCCCTGATCATCTTTGGTTAGTTTCCATCCGTTGCTTCTTGTCCTGCCTTCTGATGTTTTGGAGAATAGCTTGACTCCCTCTTATTTAGGGCAGCCCCTGAGATACTGGAAGACTGCTATCCTGTCACCCCTCGTCCTTCTCTGCATTAAACAAGACATGCCCAATTCCATCAACCGTTCCTTATATGTTTTAGCCTTCAGTCCCCTGATCATCTTTGTTGCTCTTCTCTTCACTCTTTCTAGAGTCTCAACATCTTTTTTACATGGTGGTGACCAAAACTCGATGCAGTATTCCAGGTGTGGCCTTACCAAGGCCTTGTAAAGAGGTATTAATACTTCACGTGATCTTGATTCTATCCCTCTATTAATGCAGCCTAGCACTGTGTTGGCTTTTTTGGCAGCTGCAGCACACGGCTGGCTCATATCTAAGTGATTGTCTACTAGGACTCTGAGGTCCCTCTCACAATTACTACTGTTAAGCAAGATACCCCCCCCTCCTTTTTTATTATTATTATTTTTAACTCCTCAGAAACAGGCACTGCTTTACTAGGATTCTAGACCTTGCATGCAAATAACTTAGCGCTATTTTTTTTCATTCTTCAAATCGCACGTTTGCTTTCCAGAAATCTGAGATGGCTACAGACGCTTAAACACCTCTAAATATAACCCTTATGCCGCAAACGATTAAAACGAAACTACCTGGCTGGGTAGTTTTTCTTCTTTAAAAAGCATTTTTTTCTCAAGGAGAATTTGCCCAAGATTTCTCCCGCTAAACAGAATGTGCTAAGTTAAGCATCCCACGGAGGACAAATATAGACACCGAATGTTAGTAAAAGGAAAACGTCCTATTTGTGTCTTTCATTGAAATTCGTCGTTCTTTTTTTTTTTTTTTTTCTTCTACTACTGTGGGAAAAAGGAAGAGGACGAAGAGACACGGGTGGTCCTCTACGTATGACCGCAATGCGGCCCAGAATTTATGTCGCTAAGTGAGATAGGGGTTAAGTGAGTCTTGCCCCATTTTACGGCCTATCTTGCCATTGTTAAAGTAATCGCTGCAGTTGTTAAATGAGTCACATGGTTGTTAAGTGAATCGGGCTTCCCCCGTTGACTTTGCTTGTCAGAAGGTTGCAAAATGGGGATCACGTGACCCCGGGATGCTGTGGCTGTCGTAAACATGAGTTGGTTGTCAAGCATCCCAAGGTAAATCATGTGACCCTGGGGATGTTGTAACGGTCGTAAGCGTGAAAAAAACTGTCCTAAGTCACTTTTTTCAATGCTTTGAACGGTCACTAAATGAACTGTCGCAAGTCGAGGACTACCTATATGTCATGGCAGAAATTGTTGTGATGCTATTCTGTTCTGGTTTAGAGATGCGCGCCTATAGAAGCAAAATTTATTCAGACACAGTTGTGTCTAATCCAGGGGTGGGCAACCTTGGCTCTTTTATGACTGGTGGACTTCAACTCCCAGAATTCCTGAGCCAGCCTGGCTCAGCTTGGAAACCTCTTCCTTTCCCCTCAGCACGGTTGGCTCAGGAATTCTGGGAGTTGAAGTCCATGAGTTATAAAAGAGCCAAGGCTGTCCACCCCTGCGCCTAGATCAGGGGTCTTCTAACTTGGCAACTTTAAGACGTGTGGACTTCAACTCCCAGAATTCCTCAGCCAGCCAGGTGAGGGAATAGAAGGGGAACTAAGCTGGCAGGAACACCCTAGAATCAGAGGTGGGGAACGATGGCCCTTTGATGACTTGTGGACTTCAACTTCCAGAATTCCTGAGCCAGCCATGCTGAGGGGAAAGGGAGAGGTTTCCAAGCTGAGCCAGGCTGGCTCAGGAATTCTGGGAGTTGAAGTCCACGAATCATAAAAGAGCCAAGGTTGCCTACCCCTGGCCTAAGTTCTCCTGTTCTAAGCGGTGAACCTCCTGGACCAGGGGTAGGCAACCTTGGCTCTTTTATGACTCGTGGACTTCAACTCCCAGAATTCCTGAGCCAGCCATGCTGAGGGGAAAGAGAGAGGTCTCCAAGCTTAGCCATGCTGGCTCAGGAATTCTGGGAGTTGAAGTCCATAAAAGAGCCAAGGTTGCCTACCCCTGGCCTAAGTCCTCCTGTTCTAAGTGGTGAGCCTCCTAGAGCAGGGGTAGGCAACCTTGGCTCTTTTATGACTCGTGGACTTCAACTCCCAGAATTCCTGAGCCAGCATGGGGGAACTATGGCCCCCTCATGACTCGTGGACTTCAACTCCCAGAATTCCTGAGCCAGCATGGCTCAGCTTGGAAACCTCTCCCTTTCCCCTCAGCATGGCTGGCTCAGGAATTCTGGGAGTTGAAGTCCACCAGTCATAAAAGAGCCAAGGTGGCCTAGCCCTGGTCTAACCCAACAGGCAAATAAACGATCACGTCTATCCCTCTGCATTGTTGCATTGCAGAAGACAAATTTGATTCTATTTAAAGGTTTTTCGGTTGTGATTTTTCGGCTGTGCACGTACGGCGACCACGTCATTTAAAAGGACCAACCCCTGACAGCTTTTGGATCCAGAAACTGTCGCGAGCCCAAATTGGGAAGATTGACTGTCCCCAAAGGAATGAAAGATTTAAAGAGAGATGGGTGGAATTAGAAGCACGCGGGTACCATGTCAAACAAATTATTGGCTTAATTCTGCTCGAGGTCCCAGACCTAAGTTTTAGGAATGAACACTACTAATTTCATGGATATTTTCGCTGCATTGCAAACAGTCATTTATTGAACTTATTCTGCTGTGCTGCTACGGGTATCTTCCCACTTGGCTAGGCCTCAAGTAAGTAATTCAGTTTTAGGCTACGTGGTTTTCCTTCAAATTATTTCAAACATCACCGAAAATGACTCCTTTTTTTTTCTTCTTCTATTAAAATGACGAATGAGCTAAATGAGGTATGTAATAAAATACTGCAGGCTTGTAAACAAGGGGAGGGGTTCTTAAGAGACAAGTGGGCTACCTCGTTTAGCGCGCCCTCCCTGCGGCATTTTCTCAGCCAGCCCTTGTTAAATCACAGGAGAGGAAGAAAGAAACGGTAAAAAGCTAGAATAAAAAAAAAAAAAAATCAGGCGTAATTTGCTTTGCAAATAAAACAGAAGCCTCCTTGCAGTCGAAGATCAGCCAGTGACAAATGGAGCTGCTAACAAAATCCCGATGCGCAGCACAATAAACTATCAATTTAACAGACCTGATATCAACCTAAGCAAGTTGTGCTTCCTTTTTCTGGTTATTTGGCTATAACTTTTCATAGAATACAGTACACATAATTGAACAAACTGTGTTGCATTACATTCTTGATTAAATTATCCTTCCATTGATATATCATTTTATGGTACTACTCTAAAAAAAACTGGTGTTATTAGCCATCAAACCTCAAAACTACACTTTTCCCAAAATGTTTCCACAATTTTGGCCACTATTCTACTCTACCCCCTTTATGGATTACTGCCTTGTCGTGGCGAAGGGGCTTGCGTAACTCAATGAAGCTATAAGCTATGCCGTACAGAGCCACCCAAGACGGTCAGGTTATAGCAGAGAGTGCTGACAAAATGTGATCCACTGGAGAAGGAAATGGCAAACCACTCCAGTATCTTTGCCATGAAAACCCCATGGACAGTACTAAAAGGAAAAAAGATATGACGCTGGAAGATGAGCCCCTCAGGTCGGAAGGTGTCCAATATGCTACTGGGGAAGAGCAGAGGGCTAGTACTAGTAGCGCTAGAAAGAATGAAGCGACTGGGCCAAAGCCGAAAGGACGCTCAGCTGTGGATATATCTGGTGGTGAAAGGAAAGTCCGATGCTGTAAAGATTTTTTCTCCATAGGAACCTGGAATGTAAGATCCATGAATCAAGGTAAGCTAGACGTAGTCAAAAAAGAGATGACAAGACTGAACATCGACATCTTAGGAATCAGCGAACTAAAATGGACAGGAATGGGTGAATTTAACTCAGATGACCATCGGGTATACTACTGTGGGCAAGAATCCCTCGGAAGAAATGGAGTAGCCTTCATAGTCAATAAAAGAATAGGAAAAGCAATACTGGGATACAATCCTCAAAATGACAGAATGATCTCAATTCGAATCCAAGGCAAACCATTCAATATCACAGTAGTCCAAATCTATGCCCCAACCACTGGTGCTGAAGAGGATGAAATTGACCGGTTCTATGAAGCCCTACAGCACCTTATAGAATTAACACCAAAAAATGATGTCCTTATCATCATGGGGGATTGGAATGCTAAGGTAGGAAGCCAAAAGATAACCGGAATAACAGGCAAGTTTGGCCTTGGAGTACAAAATGAAGCAGGGCACAGGCTAATAGAATTTTGTCAAGAGAATACGATGGTCATAACAAACACTCTTTTCCAACAACCCAAGAGACGGCTCTACACATGGACATCACCAGACGGTCAACATAGAAATCAGATTGACTATGTGCTCTGCAGCCAAAGATGGAGAAGCTCTATACAGTCAGTAAAAACAAGACCAGGAGCTGACTGTGGCTCAGATCATGAGCTTCTCGTTGCAAAATTTAGGCTTAAATTGAAAAAAGTAGGGAAAAGCACTAGGCCACTCAGGTATGAACTAAATCATATTCCTGATGAATATACAGTAGAGGTGACAAATAGATTTAAGGAACTGGATCTGATAGACAGAATGCCTGAAGAACTATGGATGGAAGTTCGCAACATTGTACAAGAGGTAGCAACTAAAACCATCCCAAAGGAAAAGAAATGCAAGAAAGCAAAATGGCTGTCTGAGGAAGCTTTGCAAATAGCTGAGGAAAGAAGGGAAGAGAAAGGCAAAGGAGAAAGAGAAAGATACACCCAATTGAATACAGAATTCCAGAGAATAGCTAGAAGAGATAAGAATGCCTTCTTAAATGAACAGTGCAAAGAAATAGAAGAAAACAACAGAATAGGGAGGACCAGAGATCTCTTCAAGAAAATTGGAGATATGAAGGGAACGTTTCATGCAAAGATGGGCATGATAAAGGCCCAAAATGGCAGAGACCTAACAGAGGCAGAAGAGATTAAGAAGAGATGGCAAAACTACACAGAAGAAATATACAAGAATGAGCTTAACGTCCCAGATGACCACAATGAGATGGTCACTGACCTCGAACCAGACATCCTAGAATGTGAAGTGAAATGGGCTTTAGAAAAACTGAGCAACAACAAAGCTAGTGAAGGTGACAGTATTCCAGATAAGCTATTCAAAATCTTAAAAGACGATGCAGTAAAAGTGCTACACTCAATTTGCCAGCAAATTTGGAAAACTCAACAGTGGCCACAGGATTGGAAAAGGTCAGTTTACATTCCAATTCCAAAGAAAGGCAATGCCAAAGAATGTTCAAACAATCGCACCATTGCACTCATTTCACATGCTAGTAAAGTTATGCTTAAAATCCTACAAGCTAGACTCCAGCAGTATGTGGATCGAGAACTACCAGAAGTACAGGCAGGATTTCGAAGAGGCAGAGGAACTAGAGATCAAATTGCCAACATACGCTGGATCATGGAGAAAGCTAGGGAGTTCCAGAAAAACATCTACTTCTGCTTCATTGACTATGCAAAAGCCTTTGATTGTGTGGATCACAACAAATTGTGGCAAGCTCTTAAAGAGATGGGAGTACCAGACCATCTCATTTGTCTCTTGAGAAACCTATATGCGGGTCAAGAAGCAACAGTGAGAACCGAACACGGAACCACTGATTGGTTCAAAATTGGAAAAGGAGTCCAGCAAGGCTGTATACTGTCGCCCTGCCTATTTAACTTATATGCAGAGCACATCATGAGAAAGGCAGGGCTAGATGAATCAAAAGTTGGAATTAAGATTGCCGGGAGAAATATCAACAACCTAAGATATGCCGATGATACCACTCTAATGGCAGAAAGTGAAGAGGAACTAAAGAGCCTCTTGATGCGGGTGAAGAAGGAGAGTGCAAAAGTTGGCTTGAAACTCAACATTAAGAAAACCAAAATCATGGCATCCGGCTCTCTCAATTCCTGGCAAATAGATGGGGAAGAAATGGAGGTAGTGACAGATTTTATTTTTCTGGGCTCCAAGATCACCTCAGATGGGGACTGCAGCCGAGAAATTAAAAGACGCTTGCTCCTGGGGAGGAAAGCTATGGCAAATCTAGACAGCATTCTAAAAAGCAAAGACATCACCCTGCCAACAAAAGTGCGTATAGTCCAGGCCATGGTTTTCCCAGTTGCAATGTATGGCTGTGAAAGTTGGACCATAAGAAAGGCCGAGCGCCAAAGAATGGAGGCCTTTGAACTCTGGTGCTGGAGAAGACTCCTGCGAGTCCCCTGGACTGCAAGGCGTTCAAACCGGTCAGTCCTAGAAGAGATCAACCCCGACTGCTCTTTAGAAGGCCAGATCCTGAAGTTGAAACTCAAATACTTTGGCCACCTAATGAGAAGGAAGGATTCACTGGAGAAGAGCCTAATGCTGGGAAAGATTGAGGGCAATAGAAGAAGGGGATGACAGAGAATGAGATGGCTGGATGGAGTCACTGAAGCAGGAGGCGTGAGCTTCAATGGACTCCAGAAGATGGAAGAGGACAAGAAGACCTGGAGGAATGTTGTCCATGGGGTCGCGATGGGTCGGACACGACTTCGCAATTAACAACAACAACAACAATTCTACTCTACTCTACTCTACTCTATTCCACTCCACTCCACTCCACTCCATATTTTCTATTCTATTCCACTCCACTCCATATTTTCTATTCTATTCTATTCTATTCTATTCTATTCTATTCTATTCTATTCTATTCTATTCTATTCTATTCCATTCCATTCCATTCCATTCCATTGCCTTCCATATTTTCTCTTCCCTTCCCTTCCCTTCCATTCCACATGAACATTTGGGAATTTCACTTCAGCATGTTACAAAATTAACCATTGCAGTGATTCACTTAACAACGGTGGCAAGAAAGGGTTGTAAAATGGGGGCAAAACTCACTTCACAAACATCTCACCTTACAACAGAAATGTTGGGGCTCAGCTGTGGTCGTTAAATCAAGGATTACTTGTATATCTCTTCGTCTCTCCAACAGGAAATGAGGTTTTAACCTCAGCGGCAGCCCAATAAACCGGTTTTCTAAACATAACGTCTTAAAAGCAGCTCATTCTGCGGCGAAGGGTAAATGCCAGGCCGTTATTAAGGAGATGGATATACGGCCACTTTTGTGTTACTTCAGTTGTCCATAGATTTACGTTTTAAATTCCAGATGCTCCGTAGTCCAGCCTGGCCCTCATCATTCGTCCACTGATGGATTGTCAATAAGTTATTGATAGCCATGTCACCACAACGAAAACTAATCCAGCCGCTATAAATCTCAGCGGGTTCAAATGAAGTTTTCCAACATGATGCCTTTAATGAGAAATATTAAAGGCGGAGGCGGCGCATGTAATCCTTGACTTACGACTGGTCCCATAGCGGCCATTCAAAGTTACCGTGGACATTCCCCAGAGGGATTTACAATTCAGTTGGGAGGTTACAAGGGCCGTGCCCACTGTGGTCACATGATCACGTTGTGCACTTCTGTTGTGTGTTTTTCAGTGTCCATGATTTTTACAGGGTTTTTTGGGGGGGCGGGGGGCTGCCCAAAAAGCCAACACAGTGTTAGGCTGCATTAACAGAGGGATAGAATCAAGATCAGGTGAAGTGTTAATACCACTTTACAAGGCCTTGGTAAGGCCACACTTGGAATGCTGCATCCAGTTTTGGTCGCCACGATGTAAAAAAGATGTTGAGACTCTAAAAAGAGTACAGAGAAGAGCAACAAAGATGATCAGGGGAGTGGAGGCTGAAACATATAAGGAACGGTTGCTGGAATTGGGTATGTCTAGTTTAATGAAGAGAAGGACAAGGGGGGACATGATAGCCGTGTTCCAGTATCTCAGGGGCTGCCCCAAAGAAGAAGGAGTCAAGCTATTTTCCAAAGCGCCTGAAGGCAGGACAAGAAGCAACGAATGGAAACTAATCAAGGAGAGAAGCAACCTAGAACTAAGGAGAAACTTCCTGACAGTGAGAACAATTAACCAGTGGAACCACCTGCCTCCAGAAGTGGTGAATGCTCCAACACTGGAAGTTTTTAAGAAGAGACTGGACAGCCATTTGTCTGAAATGGTATAGGGTTTCCTGCCTGAGCAGGGGGTTGGGTCTGTGGCAACTCACCATGGCCAACTCACTGCAGGACAACAAGCCACAGCCAACTTGCCACGTCCAATTCGACATGGCTGAATCACTGCAAGACGTCACGGCCAACTTGCCACAGCCGATTCACTATGGCCAAATCACTGCGGGAGAACAGCGTGGGAGTCCCATTCTGTGGGAGGTTACAGAACTGAAAAGCCTGGAGGATTCTATGGCTGATATACCATGTTGTCGAATATTATAATAATAATACTAAAGTTGGAAGGGACCTTGGAGGTCATCTAGTCCAACCCCCTGCTCAGGCAGGAAACCCTACACCATTTCGGAGAAATGGCTGTCCAGTCTCTTCTTAAAAACTTCCAGTGTTGGAGAATTCACCGCTTCTGGAGGCAGGTTGTTCCACTGATTAATTGTTCTAACTGTCAGGAAGTTTCTCCTTAGTTCTAGGTTGCTTCTCTCCTTGATTAGTCTCCATCCGTTGCTTCATGTCCTGCCTTCAGGTGCTTTGGAGAATAACTTGACTCCCTCTTCTTTGGGGCAGCCCCTCAAATGTTGGAACACTGCTATCATGTCCCCCCTCGTCCTTCTCTTTGTTAAACTAGACATACCCAATTCCAGTGTTGGAGCATTCACTGCTTCTGGAGGCAGGTTGTTCCACTGGAGAACAGGAAGTTTCTCCTTAGTTCTAGGTTGCTTCTCTCCTTGGTGAGTTTCCATCCATTGTTTCTTGTCCTGCCTTCAGGCGCTTTGGAGAAGAGCTTGACTCCCTCTTCTTTGGGGCAGCCCCTGAGATATTGGAACACTGCTATTATGTCCCCCCTCGTCCTTCTCTTCGTTAAACTAGACATACCCAATTCCAGCAACCGTTGGTCAAAATAGAAGGACTCCTCCTAAATTTCCTATTTTAAGGGAGGAGGGCATGGCTTATTTCCTTTCATGCCTTCCCCCACCCATTTTATGCTCTTTCTTCTGAGTTATCAGCTCAAGGATAGGGAATATCATATTGCTGGTTTTCACGCAGCCCTCCTCCGCCTGTCTTTCATAGACAAATTCCAGAAGATTGAAGCTATCCAGGGCCACAGTCGCACCCACGCTTCCTTGAGGGGTAAAATCAAATTGAGTTCATTTTGGCTGGGCCCACGGAGGAAGCCTTTCGCGGCGCCATTCATTTCCTGCCTCCTATCAACCGGCAGCGCCTTCCTAAACGTGTCAAGCCTTGAAAAGGCTTGACATTTTGCCAACAATACCACACTTTCAAATGGAAAATTGCTACCTTCCATTTGAAGGGCCTCAAAGAACTGAAAAGTTAAATGCACGTTTCAGGAGCAGGAACGTGAAGGTATTGAACAAGGGGTGGGGGAGGGAAACCCATGAGAAAAAAAAAAAGTCTAGTGTTCCTCAACCTTGACAATTTTAAGGCATGTGGACTTCAACTCCCAGAATTCCACAGCCAGCATTGCTGGCTGTGGAATTCTGGGAGTTGATGTCCACATGCCTTAAAATTGTCAAGGTTGAGAAACACTGCTTTAAACCAAATTTGGAGGAAGGAAATCCCTGGGGTTCTATCCCCCCCCCCCAAAAAAAGATATTGAGGTTATCTTTTAGTGAAATGGAGAAATGCAGAAGTCCTATTATGGGGCGGGGGGGGGGGGGGGAACGTATGTACTTAATTTGGAGTTAATGTCTTTAGTGTATTACCAGACATCTGGAATTAATGTCTTTAGTGTATTATCACTGACATCTGTCAACGCTGCTCACGTCGGATGTTTTTGCATGGACAACAGATGGAAATGTAGCCATCTTCTACCTTTTGCTTTTAGAGTTAGATGAGGCTGGGAGGGGGGATGTGAAGGAGAGTGCAGCTAGACATAACAACACTAGACCTAGCCTGAGAAACAAGGTTATTGTAACCAGAACTGATAAGGAATTGGCAGGCTGGAGAAATGGAGAGGAAGCCTGCGTTTCAAGCAAATTGGGGAATGTGATTTTTGACTGTTAATTGGAGGAGAGAATTGTGCTTTGATACTATGTGCTCAGGGGAGGGGAATCCAGTTTTTGGCTTCGATTATGCTGATATTATGCTACTCAATTTCATCTGTCGGAACCATGACAACATCCTTAAATAATGATGTGTGGGTAACAAAGAGTCCTTGACTTGTTAGGACCACCACTGGATTTCAGGTGCTAAACATAGGCAGCTGTTAAGTGAGCTGTGCTGAATTTTATGACCTGTTTTTTTGTCAGGGTTGTTAAGTGAATCACTACCATTAAATGAATCATGAGGTCATTAAGTGAATCTGGCTTGCCCCATTCATTTTACTAGTCGGGAGCCATCTGGGAAGGTTGCAAATGGCGATCAGAGGATTCCATGTGTAACCGTCATAAATATCTGTGGGCTGGCAAGCCCCACATTTCGATCGCAGGATTGTGGGGGACGCTGTGACTGTCATAAGCATGAGGAACGACTGAAAGTCCCTTTTCTTCCCCCAGTGAATCACTGCAGTTGTTAATCTGGTAACACGGTCGCTAAGCGAATCCGGCTTCCCCCCTGACTTTGCTTCTCAGAAGGTCGCAAAAAGGGGATCACGTGACCCCAGGAGAGCGCAACCGTCATAAATACATGCCAGTCACAACCGCGTGACCAGTGGTGGGATTCAAATACCTGAACCATCGGTTCTATTATGTGATGCAGGCCAGGGCCTCCGATGCCTAGAACGGACTTCCGGAAGTGGTATCCATGTACTTCCGGTGGGCCATTCTAGGCCTGGGAGGCCTCCTCCAGGCCTCGAATGCCTAAAACAGACTTCTGGAAGTGGTATCCATGTACTTCCGGTGGGCCGTTCTAGGCCTGGGAGGCCTCCAAGGCCTAGACTGGACTTCCAGAAGCCAGCCGGTTCTCTGAATTCAGGTAAATTTAGCCACCGGTTCTCCCAAACCAGCTGAATCCCACCACTGCACGTGACGTGGGGGATGCTTCCACGGTCTGAAGTGTGAAAAAAAAAGGTCATAAGTCACTTTTTTTCAGTGACCGTTGAAACTCTGACGGCCACTCAACGAATGATTGCTAAACCAAGGACTACGTGTATGGACAATCTGAGCATCTCACTTTTTTTGCAACCAGATGGTTGTGGGAACCACCGTACACTTACCAACAGCTGCGATTTCATGCGTTCATCTTCGGCTGCAGATCTCTCGCGCAGAATGGCCCTAGCCAATTGCTCGCTGGACGCAACTCTTTCCCGGTCAAAGGCTTTGGTGATTTCCTCCTGGACGGACGTTTGGTTTTGCTTTAATCTGCAAAAGAGCCAAGACAGAGAATTGTACGGAATGGCGTCTAGTAAATGTTGGAAATGTAACCAAAAAACACTGGGCACATATTACCTACCATCTGCGGTGGACTTGCAAGAAAATTTAGGGTTAAAATACAAAAAAAAATGCTAGAGAAACGTATAGATTTTAAACCTGAACTTTTCTTATTAGGCATAGGAGCAGAAAAATTCGATAAGCGAAGTGTATATCTTAACACTGCACGAGGGTTGTCTGTGCTCAGCGCTGGACGAAGGAAGAAACACCGTCGGATGAAGAGGTTAGTTAAGAAGACATTGGACTGTGATGACACGGGCAGACTTACGCCGAGGATCAAAAGAGGAAGAAGATACAAAATATTTTGAAACACGGAATTTATTTTACCAATGGCTGGAAAAACGGTGTAGAGACTAGGAGTAGAATTTGTTATTATTAAGCAAAACAAAAAAGTAACCCAGATAACACGATGTTTATCAAGCACTAATGAAATGTAACAATAGAAAACTAACTAAATGAATGAATGAATGAATGAATGAGCGAATGAACGAATGAATTGTACGGAACGGTTAAAGCACATGGTCTGTCTAAAAGGTCCAACAAAGAGGACCACAGAAACAAGCCAGAAATTTGTCAGAATTCATTTTAATCAAATCAGAATAGAGCTGGAAGGGACCTTGGAGGTCATCTAGTCCAACTCCCTGCTCAAGCAGGCAGCCCTATACCATTTCAGGCAAATGGCTGTCCAGTCCTGTCTGCCTGCCTGCCTGCCTGCCTGCCTATCAATCTATCTATCTATCTATCTATCTATCTATCTATCTATCTATCTATCTATCCCATCTCTCCTATCTGTCTATCTGTCTGTCTGTCTGTCTATTCTATCTATCTATCTATCTATCTATCTATCTATCTATCTATCTATCTATCTATCTATCTATCTATCTATCTATCTATCTCTATCTCTATCTCTTTATCTAACTTTCTCTCTCTCTCTCTCTCTCCATCTATCTATATCTACCTACCTACCTACCTAACCGGGGGGGGGGCATTATAGCAGTGTTCCAGTATCTCAGGGGCTGCCCCAAAGAAGAGGGAGTCAAGCTCTTCTCCAAAGCACCCAAAGGCAGGACAAGAAGCAACGGATGGAAACTCATCAAGGAGAGAAGCAACCTAGAACTAAAGAGAAACTTCCTAACAGTTAGAACAATTAACCAGTGGAACTACCTGCCTCCAAAAGCGGTGAATGCTCCAACATTGGAAGTTTTTAAGAAGAGACTGGATGGCCATTTGTCTGAAATGGTATATCATCTCCTGTTTGAGCAGCGGGCTGGACTAGAGGACCTCCAAGATTTCAATTATTCTATTATTTCAGACAGGGGGCTGCCCAGTCTTTTCTTGAAAACCTTCAGGGATGGAGTATCCACAACTTCTGGAGGCAAAGCTGTTCCACTGGTTAATTGTTCTCACTGTCAGGAAGTTTCTCCTTAGTTCCAGGTTGCTTCTCTCCTTGATGAGTTTCCATCCGTTGCTTCTTGTCCTGCCTTCAGGCGCTTTGGAGAAGAGCTTGACTGCCTCTTCTTTGGGGCAGCCCCTGAGATATTGGAAGACTGCTATCATGTCCCCCCTCGTCCTTCTCTTCATTAAACTAGACATCCCCAATTCCAGCAAATGTTCCTTATATGTTTTAGCCTCCAATCGTTGCCAGAACATCTGATCAAGAGGCAAAGCACAAGTGATAGAAACCTGGAGATAAAGCAAAACCTGTGTATTTTCTGCAACTTTATAATAATAATAATAAGGATAAAGTTGGAAGGGACCTTGGAGGTCATCTAGTCCAACCCCCTGCTCAGGCAGGAAACCCTATACCATTTCGGACAAATGGCTGTCCAGTCTCTTCTTAAAAACTTCCAGTCTTGGAGCATTTACTGCTTCTGGAGTCAGGTTGTTCCACTGGTTAATTGTTCTCACTGTCAGGAAGTTTCTCCTTAGTTCTAGGTTGCTTCTCTCCTTGGTGAGTTTCTATCCGTTGCTTCTTGTCTTGCCTTCAGGCACTTTGGAGAAGTGCTTGACTCCCTCTTCTTTGGGGCAGCCCCTCAAAAACTGGAACAGTGCTATCATGTCCCCCCCCCCCTATTTTTTCTTTTCTCTAGGCTGGCCATACTCCAATCCTGCCACCCTTCTTCGTATGTTTTAGTCTCCAGGCCTTGGATCATCTTAGTTGCTCTTCTCTGCACTTTTTCCAAAGTTTTGTTCGAATTTCAATGAAAGCAGCACTCTGAGACACGGTAGAACATTCCTCGCAGCTTGTGCCTACTGATAATGCCATCATGCAGCCAGGAGCTGTGGTAGAGACGTATAATTGTGGGTTTTTAAAAGGCAAGAGCAGTTCTAAGCATGAATGCCAGCCTTTATTACATGCATAAAGCTTCAACTCTGGCAAGTAATGTGATTTCAACTTATCAGCACAGCACGCAGATATAATATCATTATGATTATAAAAAAATCCCATTTCCCAGAAAGATTAAATGCATTATTAATATTTCTTGGGTAGCACATAGCGTGTAATCTAAGCATAGAGCTATCCTTATTCCGGGCCGCTCTTCTTCAAAATAAAGTGATTTATATGTCATATTTATCAACAAAGGTTTTCACTCACACATAACTTTATGCAAGGGTTACTGCTCGATTATCATCAGAAGCCTCTCCTGACAGACACAGGAATCAAAACTGGCCAATCCACAGCCTGGGCATCAATCGATCAATACCTCAAGACAAAGTTCCTGCAATGTTTTTATTTTTTATTTGTACGCCTCGTTTTAATAAACAACTCAAGGTGGTGAACATGTCCAACATCTCCCTCCTCTTTTGCTGACAACAACAACCTGGGAGGGAGGGAAGGAAGGAGGGAGGGAGGGAGAAAAGGAAGGAAGGAAGGAAGGAAGGAAAGAAGGAAGGAAGGAAGGAAGGAAGGAAGGAAGGAAGGAAGGAAGGAAGGAAGGAAGGAAGGAAGGAAGGAAGGAAGGAAGGAAGGAGAATTAGAAGAAGGAAGGAAGGAAGGAAGGAAGGAAGGAAGGAAGGAAGGAAGGAAGGAGAATGAGAAGGAAGGAGATGAGAAGGAAGGAAGGAAGGAAGGAAGGAAGGAAGGAAGGAAGGAAGGAAGGAAGGAAGGAAGGAAGGAAGGAAAATGAGAAGAGGGAAGGAGAATGGGAAGGGAAAATGAGAAGAGAGGGAAGGAAGGAAGGAGAATGAGAAGAAGGAAGGAGATGAGAAGGAAGAAAGGAAGGAAGGAGAATGAGAAGAGGGAAGGAGAATGGGAAGGAAGGAGAATGAGAAGAAGGAAGGAGATGGATGGATGGAAGGAAGGAAGGAAGGAAGGAGAATGAGAAGAAGGAAGGAAGGGAGAATGAGAAGAAGGAAGGAAGGAAGAAAGGAAGGAGGAAGGAAAGGAAGGAGAATGAGAAGAGGAAGGAAGTAAAATGAAAAAAGAGAGGGAATGAAGGAAGGAGAATGAGAAGAAGGAAGGAGATGAGAAGGAAGGAAGGAAGGAAGGAAGGAAGGAAGGAAGGAAGGAAGGAAGGAAGGAAGGAAGGAAGGAAGGAAGGAAGGAGAATGAGAAGAAGGAGGAAGGAAGGAAGGAAGGAAGGAGGGAAGAAGGAAAGGAAGGAGAATGAGAAGAGGGAAGGAGAATGGGAAGGAAGTAAAATAAAAAAAGAGGGAAGGAAGGAAGGAGAAGGAAGGAGATGAGAAGGAAGGAAGGAAGGAAGAAAGGAAGAAGGAAGGAAGAAGGAGAATGAGAAGAGGGAAGAAGAATGGGAAGGAAGGAAAATGAAAACAGAGAGGGAAGGAACGAAGGAGAATGAGAAGAAGGAAGAGATGAGAAGGAAGGAAGGAAGGAAAGGAAGGAGAATGGGAAGAGGGAAGGAAAATGGGAAGGAAGGAAGGAAGGAAGGAAGGAAGGAAGGAAGGAAGGAAGGAAGGAAGGAGAATGAGAAGAGGGAAGGAGAATGGGAAGAAAGGAAGGAAGGAATAAAAGAAGGAGAATGGGAAGGAAGGAAGGGAAGGAGGAGAATGGGAAAAAAGAAGGGAAGGAAGGAAGGAAGGAGAAGGAGAAGAAAGGGAAGGAAAAAAGGAGAAGAAAGAGAATGAGAAGGAAGGAAGGAAGGAAGAAGGGAAGAAGGAGAATGGGAAGGAAGAAAGGAAGGAAGGAAGGAAGGAAGGAAGGAAGGAAGGAAGGAAGGAAGGAAGGAAGGAAGGAAGGAAGGAAGGAAGGAAGGAAGGAAGGCACACACTGGTCAGCCTGTCTCGTGGCCCAGCGGCCGGCCAGCCAGCAGCCCACAGCCCACTACCGGGCCGCAGCCCACAGGTTGGGGACCCCTGATCTATTCTAGATAATATTAGGGCCTTCAGATACTTGGCTGTGTAGAGGAAAACCTGCTCCAATAACTGTATCGCCGTCTGCCTTGTACTAACTATTTAATTCACAAAAGGTTGAATATTGGGCTCGCATACAGCATCTGCCAAAAATTGCCAAAAGAACCAAAAATCTTCTTTTTTTAAAAAAAAAAAAACCACCCTTACCATTCTAACACTCCACATTTTTGTACAAGGAAGAAAGTGCGTATTAAATAATAAAATACGCCAGCTTTATGTATGTTCTCACACTGAGCATAAAGTCAACATCTGAAAATACGCCCGCCGGTGAAAGGCGATCAAACAGACCCTCTTCAAACAAGGTCTGGAAACCGCGGCAAAGATTAAGGTTTCTAAGACTCCTGCCTTGTGTACATTGCCAAGATATTTTCAGAGAAAATCCTTACAGCCGGGGTCACTTTGCCAATATTCCCCACCCGGAACCCCTTTCTATTACAGAGGATTATCCTGCTCCCTACGGAAATAGTGAAGAGATGGGGAAGGAAGAAAAACTGGCAATAACAAGCAGAATTAACCTCCGTCAATCAGAATCAAGCTGGAAGGGACCTTGGAGGTCTTCCAGTCCAACCCCCTGCTCAAGCAGGAGATCTTAGACTATATCAATCAATCAATCAATCAATCAATCAATCAATCAATCAAAATAGAGCTGGAAGTGACCTTGGAGGTCTTCCGGTCCAATGTCCTGTTCAAGCAGGAGACCCTAGACCAGTGTTTCTCAACCTTGACCATTTTAAGGCATGTGGACTTCAATTCCCAGAATTCCACAGCCAGCTATGCTGGCTGTGGAATTCTGGGAGTTGAAGTCCACATGCCTTAAAATGGTCAAGGTTGAGAAACACTGCCCTAGAGCATTTTAATCAATCAATCAGTCAATCAATCAATGAGAATAGAGCTGGAAGGGACCTTGGAGATGTTCTGGTCCAACTCCGTGCTCAAGCAGGAGACCAGCGGTTCTCCACCTGTGGGTCGGGACCCCATTTGGGGTCGAATGACCATTTCACGGGGGTCGCCAAACAACGCAGTCCGCCATTTTTTCCCCCCTTTTCCTTAGCTGTGCTACTCCCTTTTATTCTATTGGCTTTCGAAAGCCAATAGAATCGACTCTCTTGAATAGAGTCTAATTCTATTGGCTTTCCAAAGCCAATGGGAATTGTCCAGGCTGTCTCTGCCCTGCTGAGCCCGCCCAAAGTCCCACTCTGCAAACGGTGCTGCACCAGTTGAGTAGTTCTCGACTTACGACCAGTTGGGGGTCGCGGCATTAAAAAGGTTGAGAACCACTGCCCTAGACTAGCCAGACGTAGTTCCTGCCACCGTTCTTCATGTGTTTTAGTCTCCAGGTCCTTTAATCCTCTTAGCTGCTCTGCTTTGTACTTGATTTCCAGAGTCTCAACATCTTTTTTTAATCATATGGTGACCCAAATTGGATGGAGTATTCTAGGCGTGGCCTTACTACCGCGTGGAAGGAAGCCTCTGTGCTCCATAGACAGACCACTTCTGGAATGCAAAGCAAAAGGGGAGTTTTTAACCGAGTTTATTAAGCGGCTCCTTCACGGCAAAATGATCCCCAGATTCGGCAGATTATTCCCATCAAATCACCTTGGCTACCCAATCAAGGAGGCGGAAAGAGAGAAAGACCGACACGTTTTTCACTGCAGAAGGCTTGTTTGAAAATGAGCCTCATTCAAGAGTTCATAAGAGCATTTCTCCTTACTAGCACTGGTTAGGGTCATGAAACGTGTTCTGCAAGAAAACAAGCAAGTTCGCAGAGCGCCAAGGGCACCAGTCCTTCTCCACAAACCCCCACTCCCTTCCAGCACTGATGATGTTACCTAGATGGGTCGTGAAACGTCTGCAAGAAAACCACCAAGCTCAGAGAGTACCAAGGACCCCACAGACCTCCTCCTCCTCCTCCTCTCTGCAGCCCCCTCCCTTCTAGCACTGATAATGTTACCTAGTTGGGTCATGAAACGTCTGCAAAGAAACCACCAAGCTCAGAGAGCACCAAGGACCCCACAGGCCTCCCTCCTCCTCCTCCTCCTCCTCCTCCTCCTCCTCCTCCTCTTCCTCCCCTCCGCAAAACCACTCCCTTCTAGCACTGATGATGTTACCTAGATGGGTCATGAAACGTCTGCAAGAAAACCATCAAGCTCAAAGAGCACCATGGGTCCCACAATCCATCTCCTCCTCCTCCCCCTCCTCCTCCTCCTCCCCTCCGCAAACCCCACTCCCTTCTAGCACTGATGATGTTACCTAGATGGGTCATGAAACGTCTGCAAGAAAACCACCAAGCTCAGAGAGCACCAAAGACCTCGCAACAGCATTTCTTTTTTTTTTGGTCGGCTTCTGGGAATGAATTTTTTTTCAAGCTCCATCTGACATGGTCTCTTGCTTCAGAAGTTGGACCGGCCCACGTGGGGACAACGCCAGGAGAATTTTGTTGACCAAAGGGTTGTGCACAAAAGCCGACAAACGCACTCTCAATTCGCCGGGGCTTCAGTGCAAGAGCAGGACCCGTTCCGAAGGCAGACTTCGCTTATTTGCATTATGTAACTGTAGGGTTTGACGGAGTTTAATGAAACTAACACAAGTCAACACTGCTCCAGGATCTCAAACACCTGCGTGCATCAATTTAGAGCGCTTTTCTCCGCCGGGGCATTTGATTGGCATTTAGTATGCGCTGCTCGAAAGCCTACAATTTCTAAATCTACAGCAAGGAACTTTACCGAACGCATTAACGCCCCAAAAAAATAAATAAATAGACACCTCAGGATTGTATGCAGGCACACAAATCCACAACAAGCCCTTTCATTTCAAGGTAATACCTCAATTGGGATTCAAATGCGTACCCAAACACAAAGACACACAAACCAACTATGGCCCCCTCGTGACTCGTGGACTTCAACTCCCAGAATTCCTGAGCCAGCATGGCTCAGCATGGGAACCTCTCCCTTTCCCCTCAGCATGGCTGGCTCAGGAATTCTGGGAGTTGAAGTCCACGAGTCATAAAAGAGCCAAGGTTGCCTACCCCTGTCCTAAGGCCTCCTGTTCTAAGCGGTGAGCCTCCTAGACCAGGGGTAGGCAACCTTGGCTCTTTTATGACTCATGGACTTCAACTCCCAGAATTCCTGAGCCAGCCTGGCTCAGCTTGGAAACCTCTCCCTTTCCCCTCAGCACGGCTGGCTCAGGAATTCTGGGAGTTGAAGTCCACGAGTCATAAAAGAGCCAAAGTTGCCTACCCCTGGTTTAGATGATGCGGGTTTAGTTCTTAGGTTGCTATCTCGCCAATTCTTCAGGAGTGGCTGAGGAATTCTGGGAGCTGAAGTCCACGGGTCTTCAAGTTGTCAAGATTGGACACCCCGACTTAGACTCTTAAGTTAACTGAAATTTCTAAATCTACAGCAAGGAACTTTACCGAACGCATTAACGCCCCAAAAAAATAAATAAATAGACACCTCAGGATTGTATGCAGGCACACAAATCCACAACAAGCCCTTTCATTTCAAGGTAATACCTCAATTGGGATTCAAATGCGTACCCAAACACAAAGACACACAAACCAACACACGGGCAAGTGATGTATATTTTGCCTATACAGGTAGTCCTGGACTTACGACAACAATTGACACCAAAATTAATGATGCTCAGAGAAGCATTGGTTAAGGTTCTGTCCTTCAGTCCACCTCTGTTGTTCTGTATAACAGGGGTCTTCAAATTGGGCCCTTTTATGACTTGTGGACTTCAACCCCCAGAATTCCTCAGCCAGCCTCCATTTTGTTTGTTAGATTTAAGACAGGGGTCTTCAAACTTGGCCCTTTGATGACTTGTGGACTTCAACTCCCAGAATTCCTCAGCCATGTGTGCCTGGCTGACAAATTCTGGGAGTTGAAGTCCACAAGTCATCAAAGGGCCAAGTTTGAAGACCCCTGGCTTATATGGTCCATGCTGGCTAAGGAATTCTGGGAGTTGAAGTCCACAAGTCATAAAAGGGCCACGTTTGAAGACCCCTGGCTTATATGGTCCATGCTGGATGAGGAATTCTGGGAGTTGAAGTCCACAAGTCATCAAAGGACCATGTTTGAAGACCCCTGGCTTATATGGTCCATGCTGTCTGGGGGATTCTGGGAGCTGAAGTCCACAAGTCATAAAAGGGCCACGTTTGAAGACCCCTGGCTTATATAGTCCATGCTGGCTGGGGGATTCTGGGAGTTGAAGTCCACAAGTCCTCAAGTTGGCAATTTTGGAGATCTCTGATCTGAACCCCCACTGGACCCTGGGGCCTCCCTGGGCTGAGAATCTAAAGCAGGGTCAGTCTGGCTAATATTATCGACAGAGATGTACAAAGTCCCCATTTAATTTAGAAAAATGCTTGGCTTGGCTTATGGAAATATTTTTCATTCTGCTAAGATGGGAAGACGCCTCTATTGTTTTCCCTTCCTTGACTCAAACAGCTTGACGCAAGGCGCTACCTGCTGGCATTATTATTGTGAAATCCACCTATCTGTGCTACGCCGCCGTATATAAACACCGATATGTAGGGCAATTTTCAATTTCCAGGTCCCGCAACCTCTGCTGGCATTGAAAGTCTCACCGGCAGGAGTTCGCCTCCCCGATGCAAGCAGCACAACGGCAAAAAAGACACACGCCAAGCCAGCAAAATATCCATGCGTAAGGCAGGGTCATTCATAGCAAAAAAAAAAGGGGGGGGGGAAATAAAATACACCAGGTGGGAAAAGTTCTTTTGCACAGCACGAGAGTTCAGCGCATTGCCGTGTTCACAACCCACAAGGCCACTTTGCCTCCAAACGCCTGGACCAAATCAGCTGGCAGAAATTGCCGCGAGAAATTAACTTCTTTCTTTCCCGTAGACCTTTGTAATAAAACAGAGATACTGGCTAGAGGGGGGGGGACTAGGACAGCTCGCCGTAGCCAACTTGCCACAGCCAGTCGTGTCGCTGAGGGACAAGTGTCGCACTAATATGGAAGAAACGAATCATTAAAGAAAGGATGCCAAAGGAAGGACAAAAAAAATTACATGTGAATGACAAAAAAAATGGTCACAGGCACATTTGAAATAATTCAATCGAATGGCTGACTTATCCGGCAACGAGTTGGCCGTGGCCACTTGGATGCGACGAGTTGGCTCCCCTTACAAGCTGGGGAGATTGGGAGGTGCAGGAGTCATTTGAAGACCATCCCAAAACCTAGAGAGCTACAGGACCATCTACTCACAATCTCTCTCTCTCTCTCTTTCTGCCTATCCAATTAGATCAGGTAACGTGGATCCCCTCCAGTCTAGTCCTTTGGTTCAGGGAATGTTATACAGCAGAGGTCTTCAAACTTGGCCCTTTGATGACTGGTGGACTTCAACTCCCAGAATCCCCCAGACAGCATGGACCATATAAGGGTCTTCAAACTTGGCCATTTTATGACTTGTGGACTTCAACTCCCAAAATTCCTCAGCCAGCCATGCTGAGGGAAAAGGAAGAGATTTCCAAGTTGAGCTATGCTGGCTCAGGAATTCTGGGAGTTGAAGTCCACCAGTCATAAAATAGCCAAGGTTGCCTACCCCTGTCCTAAGTCCTCCTGTTCTAAGCGGTGAGCCTCCTAGAGCAGGGGTAGGCAACCTTGGCTCTTTTATGACTCATGGACTTCAACTCCCAGAATTCCTGAGCCAGCATGGGGGAACTATGGCCCCCTCATGACTCATGGACTTCAACTCCCAGAATTCCTGAGCCAGCATGGCTCAGCATGGGAACCTCTCCCTTTCCCCTCAGCATGGCTGGCTCAGGAATTCTGGGAGTTGAAGTCCATGAGTTATAAAAGAGCCAAGGTTGCCTACCCCTGTCCTAAGGCCTCCTGTTCTAAGCGGTGAGCCTCCTAGACCAGGGGTAGGCAACCTTGGCTCTTTTATGACTGGTGGACTTCAACTCCCAGAATTCCTGAGCCAGCCTGGCTCAGCTTGGAAACCTCTCCCTTTCCCCTCAGCATGGCTGGCTCAGGAATTCTGGGAGTTGAAGTCCACGAGTCATAAAAGAGCCAAAGTTGCCTACCCCTGGTTTAGATGATGCGGGTTTAGTTCTTAGGTTGCTATCTCGCCAATTCTTCAGGAGTGGCTGAGGAATTCTGGGAGCTGAAGTCCACGGGTCTTCAAGTTGTCAAGATTGGACACCCCGACTTAGACTCTTAAGTTAACTGAAATGTAAAACTGCCTTGAGAGCTTTAGCAGAATGGCGATGTATATTGGTAGTCCTTGACTTACCAGCCCCAAATTTACATCGTTAAGTGAGATATTTGTAAAGTGAGTTTTGCCCCGTTTTACGACCTTTCTGGCCACAGTTATTAAGCGTATTGCTGCAGCTGTTAAGTTACTAAACTGGTCATTAAGCGAAATCTAGCTTCCCCCGTTGACTTTGCTCATCAGGTCACAAGAGCTGAGCACATGACCCCGGGACGCTGCAACTGTCATAAGTACATGCCATTTGCCAAGCCTCTGGATTTTGATCACGTGACCCTGAGGATGCTGCAACGGTCGTTGAGTGGGAAAAGGGTCATGCCGTTGTGACTTTCAACAGTCACTAAAAGAGCTGCTGTAAGCCGAGGACCACCTGTAAATGTGACAAAGAGGCTAGGAAGGCCCATCGGTCCGTTGAACGCAACGCAGCTCACATTTTTCATCTGCGCAATGAGCCAAACGCAACAGCATCCCCAGAAACGGCATCGGTAGCCAGTCCAGTCATTACTCAAAGTTATTTACTGCTGTAATATGTTCGCCGCACGAACAGAACATGGATTTAACATAGATCTACCTGTTTTGACAAGCAAGAACCGATCAGGGAGAGAACAAGTCCCAGAAGAGCTAGGTATTAAATTTTGTCAACGTGGGTGTCTGGGAAGTTGCAGCTCTTGATGATATAAGGCTCTCTGGGGTCACGCAACAGATTAGTACCCCGCTGAGTTTTCACGTAAAAAGGTATGACGCTCCTCCTGATTAAGTGGGAGATCAAACTCTCTTTATGTTTGGCAATGATGTGCAGCAGATGTTTCGGTGTTCGTGAACGCTCATCCCATCTGGCCTGCTATTGTCTTCTGAAAGGGCTTCTCACGCAGATCTGCGGTGAGGATAGCTGTCGTGGAAAAGCAGGCATTCCGCCTAAAACAGGGCACAATCCTTGCAGGAAGAGTTTGTCATAAGAGCAGCAAAGATGATCAGGGGGCTGGAGGCTAAACCGTATCAAGAACGGTTGCTGGAATTGGGTATGTCTAGTTTAATGAAGAGAAGGATGAGGGGGGACAGGATAGCAGCGTTCCAGTATCTCAGGGGCTGCCCCAAAGAAGAGGGTGTCAAGCTCTTCTCCAAAGCCCCTGAAGGCAGGACAAGAAGCAACGGGTGGAAACTAATCAAGGAGAGAAGCAACCTAGAACGAAGGAGAAATTTCCTGACAGTGAGAGCAATTAACCAGTGGAACAACCTGCCTCCAGAAGCTATGAATGCTCCAATACTGGAAGTCTTTAAGAAGAGACTGGACAGTCCTTTGTCTGAAATGGTATAGGGTTTCCTGCCTGAGCAGGGGGTTGGACTAGATGACCTCCAAGGTCCCTTCCAACTTTATTATCATTATTATTAGTCACTATTCGTGCCAAATAATCAACACATTTGGGAACTAATTCCCTTATATTATAAAAACCTATAAATATAGGGGCACGCAATGCACGGAAAATTTATCGAGGCCACACAAAAAACTCTTTCTTAAAATCCCCGCTACATCTGCTTAAACTAAAGTTGTACAGCAAGATTAAAAATAAAATAAAAAAATTATAAACGCTCAGGAAAGATTACTTTGTGGATTTTTCCTTTGCCCCGACGTGTGTTCCTCGTTCAAGAATCTTTGGTCCACATTTCAGCTCTGGAAATCCAATATTCTACAGAGGCTGACAATCAAGACCTCGGCAGTGAGTTCATCGATATCATAATCACTATAATAAAACCACTGAGTTATCTTCCCTCTTTTGATTTCCCAGGCTGTCCCGATCTTCTGCCCTTGCCATTTCAACGGTAAATTCTGTAAATTTTGCAACTTAAGTGTGAGGTTTGTCCCAAAGGTGCTTTTTCCAAAAGGCAACTGGACTTTCTTGTTTTTGCTTTGAAGACGTTTCGCTTCTCATCCGAGAAGCTTCTTCAGCTCTGACTGGATGGTGGGGAAGGGAAGGATTTATACTCCTTGCAGACAGCTGATCATTTGCATCCTTTTATATACATATATGTTGTAGTCTTTGACTGAAGAAAGTTGGGGTTTTGACTTACATGTGCGAATTAAAATAGAATATACTCAAATAGACTTAAAACAGTTCATTTGGTGACCATTCAAAGTTACAACAGCACTGAAAAAAGAGACTGATGATTGTTTTCCATACTTACGACCGTTGCAGCGTCCCCCCCCCCATAGTCACGAGATCAAAATTCAGAGGCTTATTGACAAACGAGTCCCTAATACAAAGAATGACACCAGACCCACACTCACGAAAATCACACAGGATGTCACCACCACACATCCACGCAAAAAGCAAACCCAAACCCACACCGATGATGAGGTACGACCACAAACCAGAAGCCAGACCACAGCTGCATCATTAGCCACTTTAAACCCCTCCAATCCATACATGAAGCAAACTGACACCCACCATGAAGACGAGGCACGACCACGAAGCCAAACAACAGCAACGCAGCTCACCATCTCAAATCCTCCTGCAACTCAGACTAACCCGAGCACAACAAAGCCCCCACCCAAACAGAACACTCCCCCAGTCAATCAGAGCACAGCCACCACCCCCCATCCAATCAGAGCACAGCCAAGCCCTAACCAATCAGAACACACCTCCACCCAATCAGAACATAGCCAAGCTCCCACCCAATCAGTTCATACCCCCACTGGCAGTTAAAAGGAAGAAATAGCTACGATCCCACATTGCTCCTAGGAGCAAGAAGCCGAAAACACCAGCCTGAAGATGACGAATGGGACTTCGTCAAAACATCGCCAAGACACTTCCAATTTTACGTGGGAGAAAACCCAAATAACCAAAGACCTACATATATATAAGATCTGAGTTTAAGTGTAAGAAATCTGCTTCGGGGAAATATTCTGGATGGTGGGGGGAAAAACATGGTAAAGTGAGACCTTAAAGACTAATTACTAGAGGCAAGCAGGAGGAATTAAAAGTTATTTCTTTATTTTATTAATATTTCATATTCAGAGAGGGGCTCCGACGGAGGCATGACACCAGCGTTTCATCCCCTTGAGCCCCTGTGCTCCTTTGCTGCAACGGCCACAAGTGTGAAAACTGGTCATAGGTCACTTTTTTTCAGTGCTGGGGTAAGTTCGAACAGTCCCTAAAAACAAACTGTTGTAACTTGAGCACAAACAATGACGAACCAGAAGAACGGCATGGTTACGTGGATCTTAACTCGGGAAAACTGGAGAATTTGCTCACTTCAAATTTAGATTTTCAAAAGAGATGCGTTATACCTACGAAGGAATTCCTGGCAAAAGCAAAACACAAGATGAAATCGGCTTTGGGGGGTCCTTACCTCAAATGAATCATCAAGAGCCTTAAAATTAAAACGAAAGTATACAAAGTGGGCTCATTTCGGATCGAGGTTAAAGTCTGTACGACCTTCTCTTTTCTAACTCCTTTTCATGCAGTTTTTTCTTGACTAGGACCGAATGACGAGGCTTTAACGATTCGTTCATGGATAAGATACGGAAAGGAGAGAGTTTTGTTATAATTTTAGGAAAAAAAAAAACCCGATAAGCTACGATGTTGTAATCGAGAGGAGATGAAGAGAAGATATTAAATTAATTTGAAGGGATTAATATTAATGTTTTCCATGTGCTGCTTCTACAAGCTCTTATGGAAATTTTTCTTGATGAAGTCTGAACGACGGAGGGTTTAAAGATTGGTTTATCGATATAAGACGCGGGAAGGAGAGTTTTAGGGGAAATGGTAAGCTTTTGTGTAACGGGCAGGAAAGAATGATGAAACTGATTTAAGTGTTTCAAGTTGGAATATATCTTGTTATTTCTGGCAGGACTTCACGGACTTTTAAAAGCTGATTTAAGATTGAAAGATGAGGTTTTATTGTCAACCGGTCAAAGATTTGACATGGATGGAAGGAGTTTTGGTTGAAATATTAGAGAAGGTGTTAAGCTATTGAAAATGTTGATACTTGCTTTGATGAAGGGGGAATTATTTCTCTTTTTTTTTTCTTTTTTCTTTTCTTACGTATTTTCCCCTACCCTTGTTTTGTACTTTTTAATTCTTTTTTCTTGCTTGCTTATATTCTCCTTGGTTTGCGTTCGTTTTTATATCGCTGTAATTTTAAACTTAGTTAAAAATTATTTTAAAAAAAAAACAATTATAAAACAACAGTTATTTCAATCTTCCCAGGTTGAGGAGATACCTATTTTAGGCAAATCAATATTCTAAATGGACAGGTATTTCTGAATTTCCTTCATCCAAATGAGTTTTGCCCTTGTCATTTAGAGGGATTTGAAACAAAAATTTCTACACAGAGGTAGTCCTTGACTTTGCTTGTCGGAAGTTTGCAGAAGGGGATCGCGTGACCCCACGGGACGCTGCAAACTGTCAGAAATGTGAGTCGGTTGCCCAGTGTTTGAATTTTGATCACGTGACCCTGGGGATGCTGCAACAGTCATCAAATGTGTAAAATGGTCATAAGCAATGGTGGGATTCAGCCGGTTCACACCGGTAGCTGGTAGCTAAATTTTGTTTTGAGTTCGGAGAACCGGCTGAATGCACACTGCTTCTGGAAGTCTGTTCTAGGCCTCCGAGGCCTGGAGGAGGCCTCCCAGGCCTAAAACGGCTCGCCGAAAGTGCATGGATGCCACTTCCGGAAGTCCGTTCTAGGCCTCGAAGGCCTGGAAGCCTCACAGGCCTAAAATGGCCCGCCGCGGATGTTACTTCTGGAAGTCCGTTCTAGGCCTTGAAGGCCTGGAGGAGGCCTCCCAGGCCTAGAACGGCTCGCCGGAAGTGCGTGGATGCCACTTCCGGAAGTCCGTTCCAGGTCTCGAAGGCCTAGAGGCGGCCTCCCAGGCCTAAAATGGCCCACCATGGATGCTACTTCCGGAAGTCCGTTTTAGGCCTCGAAGGCCTGGAGGAGGCCTCCCAGGCCTAGAACGGCTTGCCGGAAGTGCGTGGATGCCACTTCCGGAAGTCTGTTCTAGACTGGGAGGCCTCCCAGGCTTAGAACGGCCCACCGGAAGAGCATGGATGCTACTTCCGGAAGTCCATTCTAGGCCTCGGAGGCCCAGGCCTGCATCCACGCAGAGAACCGGTTGTTCGGGTACTTGAATACCACTGCTGATCATAAGACATTTTTTTTCCAGTGCCGTTGTAACTTTGATCACGAAATGAACTGTTGTAAGTTGAAGACTTACCTGTGCTGCTGAACTGATGTTTACAAAGATACAGAATTTTTATCATTTCCCCTCTTTGGTGACATTATCCAAGGCGGACCGAGCATCAACACTTAAAGCTCCTGCTTCCCAATTCCAAACCCGGCATTATCAGTATGGTGCTGAAGTCCTGAGCCGCTGCAGTTTACGACGCATCATCAAGTACGGCGTCCCTGATTACTATGTTTTTATATGTTTTTACGTGGATCATTGACTATAATGATAATAAAGAAACTTCTTATTACATCCCTGTACTTTAATGCAGTTAAATGAAACAGGCGGATAACTTATTTTATGGCTCCGCTTTTATGAGGCTTCACACTCAGGAATGAGAAGCAGATGTCGCGATGTCAACGGGTGGATTTATCTCTGAAACAGTTTTCACAAAGTTGTGAGATGCGGCGCCCTCTGTAGCGACCTCCGTGTTCGTGTTCATGTTCGTGTTCGTATCAAGGCTTCCCACTCCCCAGGAGGAATGTTTTGGACGCTGTCGGACTCCAAAAACCGAGAAAGTCATGTCGAGATTCTTCCAACCGGGTTTTTTTTTTCCATTGCTGCTCGCACATAGACAGAATCTTGCCAAACTAAAGCACGCTAACGCTACAACCATTAAGCATGGCTATGGAGATTCTCAGTCATCCAGGTAAAAAAAAAAAAAACGAGAAAGTCCAGTTGCCTCATGAAAAAGCTCCTTTGGGATACCATCAAGCATATTCAGGTAGTCCTCAACTTACAACCATTCGTTTAGTGACCGTTCGACGTTACAATGGCCACGCAAAGAGTGTCTTAGGACTGTTTTTCACACCTACGACACTGCAGTGTCCCCCTGGTCACGTGATCAACATTCAGATGCTTGCAACCGGCATCTGTTTATGACGGTTGCAGCGCCCTGGGGGTCACGTGATCGCCTTTTGCGACCTTCCGAGAAGCGAGGTCAACGGGGGTGCCAGATTTACTTTACAACCAGGTTACCAACTTGACAACTGCAGTGATTCGCTGAACAACGGTGGCAAGAAAGGGTCGTAAAATGGGGCCAAGCTCACTTAACTATCTCACTTAGCAACGGAAATGTTGGGGTCTACTTTGGTGGTAGGATGAAGACTACCTGTACTCTGGGAACCATTAGGGAGGTGCTGTCCTCACCCTCTTTCTCTCACACAAACTATCTGTGCCATGTCGTCTCTTGCTCCTCTGGAATGCAGCCCCTCCCTGCTGGGAATCCAGACCGCATTCCATCACGTACACATTGGGTGCATCAGAAAAACCTAGGAGTCTTTTAGACCGGGAGCTGCCCAACCTGTGGGCCGCAGCCCATTACCGGCCGTGGCCTCCTGGCCACCGAACTACCAGTGCATGCATATGTGTGCGCACTCACCCCCACTGCGCTAGCGCTGCTACTACGCAAAGAGGGAGCCGAGCGTGCTTGCAGCCCCGTTTGTGCTTGCGCATAAAATGCTTTCCTCTCCCTTTCCCTCCGATCCGCCAACAGAGAAAGATTGCAGACCTCTGTTGTAAACACCCACCAACCTGCAAAGTTGCATTGAGAAGGCTTGAGTGAACAACGTTGCCTTCAGCTTGCTCCTAGCCTATTCGGAAAATGTCTGCACGCCGCGCTGTAGAAAGAGCATCTTACCCCCCCTAAAAACTCACATCTTGTGAAATGCGCATTCTGTTAAATATTCACAAGAATTAGGAGTAACATTTACCAACTGTCGGAAAAAAATCTCAAATGCCAAATATGCAGTGGATAACACAGCAAATCAGCTTATCCAAGTAATTGAGAAATTCCAAGTTTATGGAGTTGCATCTCCAAAGAAAAGAAACAGAGTACTATTGCTCAAGAAACAAAGACTCATGTAGTGGATATTGCAAATTAATTTTGCAATAATTTTTGTACGCAGCTGCTCAAAAAAAAAAAAAGAAAAAGGAAAAGAACCAAAGAAATTCTCCTCTAATGTGTCTATTGGACAACATGAATGGATTGGTTTCAAGTGGTCTATCAAGACCGAGCTTTTTTCTGATGGCAATTTCTGAACAAAATGATAAAGAAATAGATGGAACTATTAAGAACCAGGTATTCAGTACAGTACGGGGCTAAAGAAAACCCTGAACAATTGATAACTACCCCAAGTAAATTTACTCAAAGAAGCTAATTCACTAAAAGAAACTGGGACACATAGAAGCATAAAAGCTTGTTTTTCTTTTCAAGGCCTGAATAAGAGAGTGACACAAATGACAACTGTCACACATGATGTTTTAGATTCTCCTGACAACTTGGAAGGAACTGCCTGTTTTTTAATTGCTGCTCATAAATAAAATAGGCAGTTTGTTTATTTATTTATTTATGAGACTTATATACCGCTTTAAGTGCAAGCACTCTCTAAGCCAGTGGTTCTCAACCTTTCTAATGCCGCGACCCCATAATACAGTTCCCCATGTTGTGGTGACCCCCAACCACTTATACATCACCGGGTGCCAGGGGCGTGGCCAAAGAAAAGGGGGAAAAATGGTGGACAGCCTTGTTTGGCGACCCCCGTGAAATGGTCATTCGACCCCAAATGGGGTCCTTACCCACAGGTTGAGAACCACTGCTCTAAGCGGTGTACACCAGTAAGCAATGTATATATATATTTACATTGCCCCCAACAATCTGGGTCCTCATTTTACCTACCCCGGAAGGATGGAAGGCTGAGTCAACCTTGAGCCGGTGAGATTTGAACCACTGACCTGCTGAACACAGTCAGCTAAAGTGGCCTGCAGTACTGCACTCTAACTGCTGCGCCACCTCGGCTCAAGTTCCAGTTTCTTCCACCCAAAATGCAGAAAGATGGAAGCTGATTTAAGGAACCCATGCTAATTTTGTCACGTTCTTCCTTTCTACGGGTTTGCAAATCTGCTGCTGGGTGATCTTGCCTAGAATCTGTCCAGGTGTGGATGACAAGCACTTTGTTTTGCAGCTTCCAGGGTCCACTTTCCCTTCCTTTTTTTAAAGATTAGAATATTAGTTTTATGTATATAATAACAATAATAACAATAACAAACAATAATAATAATAACAACAACAAAAATAAAGTTGGAAGGGACCTTGGAGGTCATCTAGTCCAACCCCTTGCTCAGACAGGAAACCCTGTACCATTTCGGACAAATGGCTGTCCAGTCTCTTCTTAAAAACTTCCAGTGTTGGAGAATTCACCGCTTCTGGAGGCAGGTTGTTCCACTGATTAATTGTTCTCACTGTCAGGAAGTTTCTCCTTAGTTCTAGGTTGCTTCTCTCCTTGTCTAGTTTCCATCCGTTGCTTCTTGTCCTGCCTTCAGCTGCTTCGGAGAATAGCTTGACTCCCTCTTCTTTGGGGCAGCCCCTCAAATGTTGGAACAGTGCTATCATGTCCCCCCTCGTCCTTCTCTTTGTTAAACTAGACATACCCAATTCCAGCAACTGTTCCTTATATACCTTAGCCTCCAGTCCCCTGATCCTCTTTGTTGCTCTTCTCTGCACTCTTTCTAGAGTCTCAACATCTTTTTTACATCGTGGTGACCAAAACTGGATGCAGTATTCCAAGTGTGGCCTTACCAAGGCCTTGTAAAGTGGTATTAACCCTTCACCTGATCTTGATTCTATCCCTCTGTTAATGCAGCCCAGCACCGTGTTGGCCTTTTTGGCAGCTGCAGCACACGGCTGGCTCATATTTAAATGATTGTCCCCTAGGACTCCGAGATCCCTCTCACAGTTACTACTATTGAGCAAGGTACCCCCTATACTATACCTATACATTTTGTTTTTCTTGCCTAAATGTAGAACCTTACTTTTTTCACCACTGAATTTCATTTTGTTACATAGCACCCAGTGTTCAAGTCTGCCCAGATTCTCCTGTATCCTAAGCCTGTCTTCTGGAGTTTTGGCTATTCCTGCCAGCTTGGTGTTGTCTGCAAATTTGATGAGTTCCCCATCTATCCCTTCATCCAAATCGTTGATGAAGATGTTGGAGCACTGGGCCCAGAACAGAGCCCTGGGGCACCCAACTACACACTTCCCTCCATGGAGAATGCAGTTCTATTCAGATATGACAGAGCTCATGAATTTTTACTTTCAGGGAATAAGACTTATTTTATACTTGCTATTCCTCAGATAAACATTTGATCAGGTAGAGTAGTTGCCATGGAAAACTTTCCTTGTTAACAGCTTCTGTGGCTTCCTCTTCAGCAAACTAAATTCTCCGCAGAAGACAAGATTAGTTCCAGAGACAATCACGTCCTATATAGTTTTTTGACAGAAAACACTACGCTCAGCGTGCGAGCGTTCTTCTCCCTCGTGTCTTTGTGTCTCACACACACACCACCGAAAGATAACAGGCCTTTAAGAGCAAAATACACTGAGAACATAAGTAAAGGATATAAATCCTCATGCAGATGCTTCACATTATAAATAAATAACGGCTCGTATCGTGCCTTTACAAATCTAGGAAAGAGCATTTATTTATAATATCCTTAAACTGCCCCAATCAGAAAGACTCTAGGTGGTATGCAAGAAACAGACACAGCTAATAAAACGACAAAATAAGAACAATAAATAATTGCTGAACGGGAGGGGGGGTGTCTAATCATCATTTTGAGCCAAAGGCGCACCAAAATAAAATGGTTTTAAAGATTTTCTAGAATGCATGGAATATTGTCTAGCAAGTATTATCTGTGCAAGAAGACAAATTAGCAGTCACATGAGGAGACACAAACTCATTGGATAGTCTGACATAGCAATAAGATAAGATAGATAAGATAACCTTTATTGTCATTTTTATACTGTGGGCACAATGGCACACATCAAAAATGAAATGTAGTTGCCTGCTCTCAAAGTGAAACACATATATGACACACTCCTAAACATACCATGAACAACATATGTATAGACCCACATCCCTACATATACGTACATAGCAAATAAATATTAAACATTGTCCATCTTGAATATATAACGGAAAGAGAAGCTTGAGAGTTTGCAAGGTTAATGCTGTATGGAATGAAACTCTGGCTGAATCTGGATGTTCTGCTACGGATACCACGGAGCCCCCTCCTCCCAGAAGGGAACAAGAAAAACAGGTCGTGAAGAGGATGTGTAGTGTCCCAGATAATCTTACGGACCCCGCTTCTGTGCTATGTCCTGGATGGGAGGGAGGGAACTGCCAATGATCTTTTCGGCCACAGGTGAATCATTTATGCACCTTATGCACAAGGACACGCATTCCATTTTGCACCTACTAAGATTGTTGGGCGAGCAGGGACAAAAACAGCCGGGGAAGGGATTGAAGCCTGGGAAACGGAGCCCTTGTCAATCAACAGGAATGCTGATTTACCCCCAGCTTATCAAGTTCTTAGGACAGGGGTAGGCAACCTTGGCTCTTTTATGACTGGTGGACTTCAACTCCCAGAATTCCTGAGCCAGCCATGCTGAGGGGAAAGGGAGAGGTTTCCAAGCTGAGCCATGCTGGCTCAGGAATTCTGGGAGTTGAAGTCCACCAGTCATGAAAGAGCCAAGGTTGCCTACCCCTGGTCTAGGAGCCTCATCGCTTAGAACAGGAGGACTTAGGACAGGAGTAGGCAACCTTGGCTCTTTTATGACTCATGGACTTCAACTCCCAGAATTCCTGAGCCACCATGGCTCAGCTTGGAAACCTCTCCCTTTCCCCTCAGCATGGCTGGCTCAGGAATTCTGGGAGTTGAAGTCCACCAGTCATAAAAGAGCCAAGGTTGCCTACCCCTGGGCTAGGAGCCTCACCGCTTAGAACAGGAGGCTTTCGTGACTAAAGCAGGACTAGAACTCACAGTCTCCTGGTGATTGGCCCAAAGTCACCCAGCCCTCTTTCATGACTAAGGCAGGACTAGAACTCACCATCTCCTAGTGATTGGATCAAAGTTACTCAACCAGCTTTCATGGTCAGGCAGAACTTGAACTCACAGCCGCCTGCTTTCTAGACCGGTGTCTTAATCACCAGAGCAAACCAGCTCTCTTAAATATGTTTATATGCCACCTTTTATCACCAAAGGTGATAAATATTTTTTATTTGAATACTGTATACTGTCCTGGAATTGTCACAGCCGGTTAACAAGAGGCAAAAACCAGCCACCAAAAAGCTAGATAACCCCAAATTAATGTGGTCTGATTCAGACTCATTGCTTTTTTTTAATAATTAGGATTTCAAAATACACAGAGGGGGGAAAAATCAAGTTACCCGTGTCCCTTTTAATCCTGACCTCGTAAATCAGAAATTCTCACTGATCGAAGGGGCAAAGTATCTGACTGGCTTTTAAATATGGCGTATACATGCAGTCACGGATTCCACGTGGCCAGGTAGCTATTTTTCTTTGCGTTCTGATCTCCCCGCTATAAATCACAGTCAAAAGATGAGGAGAGCCAAAGGGACGCAGATTTAACCCAGATTCAATTTGTTCTTTAAAAGTAAAACTCTCTGCTCAAACATGTTGGAAAGCAGCTTGACAGCAATTTTACTAGGAAAGGGCAATTTGAGTTGGATTTTTTTTCCCCCTCTCTTCTTTCTGATATAAAAAGGAATAAAAATGCAGCTAGGTGATCCACGTCATTGCATACCTCTGTGTGTGTGTGTGTTTTTTAAACCCCCCCCCCAAAAAATACTTTAAGGCTTTACAGTTTAGTCATCAACTCCTAAGAGATCTTGAATGTCACTTTGAGTACCTGGGTAAAGGAGAAGAGCGAACAGCGGGCAAGGGGAGGAAATTAAATTGCTAACGTTCGACATTAAAAAAATAAAATAAAATAACCAGCATCGTTGTCTGCTCCCGGCATTTTGTAACGCAAAGCGCTCAAGAGAACTCGGAGCAAAAATAAATAAGTAAGATTTGATGCATGAGGTTTTTGACATGGAGAGCACACGCCAACCAACCGTGGGGGGCAAAGAATGAGATCGGGGGGGGGGGCAGCGACTGGAATCTGCTCTCCCCAGAAAAAAGTTTAGCCCCGATGTCAAAGGTCAGGGGGTAAGAATAAGCGACATTTGTCTCCGGGTCAAAGAGCGTGACCGAGGGACAGGGGAAGTTGATGTGGAGTTAATCATGGGCTGCATCCCGCCCACCGTTGCGTGTTCCCATTAGGAGACTGCCAGATGATCCGTGGTCGGCAGCCACGGGACCTGACCCCCGCGAGGATTCGTTCAATCAGGAGAAAAGTGTCAATAGTCTGGATGCCGGGGTGACGAGGACACCGATGCTTTCTCTAGGCAGCTTGATCAACCTGTCACCAGGCTTGGCAGATAAATATTCTCAGCCTTGAACACTGGAAAGGCAGAGCCAGCCTTGCAACCTCAAGGATGCTGTGAGGATGAAAGGAGAAGCAAGAAAGGAGGACTGTGGGGTCCCTGGCGCTCTCTGAGCTGGGTGGTTTTCTTGCGGACGTTTCATGACCCAACTAGAAAACATCATCAGGGCTAGAAGGGAGTGGGAGGGAGGGAGGGAGGGAGGGAGGGAGGGAGGAAGATGGATGGAGAAAAGGAAGCGGACTGTGGGATCCCTGGTGCTCAATGAGCTGGGTGCTTTTCTTGCAGACGTTTCATGACCCAAGTAGGTAACACCATCAGGGCTAGAAGGAAATGGCAGGAGGAGGAGGAGGAAGAGGAGGAGGAGGAAGAGGAGAAGGAGGAAGAGGAGAAGGAGGAAGAGGAAGAGGAGAAGGAGTTGCTATCTGACCCTGGTGGTTTTCTTGCAGACGTTTCATGACCCAACTAGGGAACATCATCAGGGCTAGAAGGCAGTGGGGCAGTGGGGGGTTTATGGTGAGGAGGAGGAGGAGCTCTCTGATCTTGGTTTTCTTGCAGACGTTTCATGACCCAAGTAGGTAACACCATCAGGGCTATAAGGGAATGGCAGGAGGAGGAGGAGGAGGAGGAGGAGGAGGAGGAGGAGGAGGAGGAGGAGGAGGAGCTATCTGACCCCGGTGGTTTTCTTGCAGACGTTTCATGACCCAACTAGGGAACATCATCAGGGCTAGAAGGCAGTGGGGTTTATGGAGAGGAGGAGGAGGAGGAGGATTGGTTTTTTTCTTGCAGATCTTTCATGACCCAGAAAACTGGCCAAAGTTGCAAAACGCCGGTCTAGCAAGGTATCTTGGAAATGTCTGGCAAAGATATAATAAGTGTACACAGTGAACTTTGTAGACCCATCCCTACACTGCACTATTGTGAGTCTAACGAACAAAACAGTGAACAAAATGTTAGCATTAACTGAATGCAAAGCTGTGTATTTAACCGTAAAAATACTGAAAGTCAAAGTCATTTGCTTCCAACAGAATCAAGCAGCTTTCATAAACAGATGGAATTTATTAGAAAGCTTATGGAAGGAGAGGGAGAGGAAAGAGAGAGAGGGAGGGAAGGAGGGAGGGAGGGAGGGAGAGAGAGAGAGAGAAAGGGAGAAAGAGTGTGTGGGTGTGTGGGTGAGAAAGAGAGAGAGAGAAAGAGAGGAAGGAAAGAAAAAGAAAGAAAGAAGGAAGGAAGGAAATAAAGAGAGGAAGGAAGGAAGGAAGGAAGGAGAAAGAAAGAAGAAAGAAAGAAAGAAAGAAAGAAAGAAAGAAAGAAAGAAAGAAAGAAAGAAAGATGTATACTATCATTCCAAATTTTATGCATACCACCCACCGAAGCTTTTGCTGCAACGCACATACCCAGCGAACAAAAAACACCCTCGAAAAAGAGAAGAGTGACTGAATAATCTACCGTGGAAAAGAGAATTAGATCCATACAGAGCCTTTATAAAATGGCTGTCAAGAAATGAGATGGGGGGGGGAAGAGATTGTGGAAAAAAAACCTCTGGTTAAATTTTGCAAAGTGCAAAATGGAGATAATCCCTGCAAATCTATTTTCCATGTCTGGGGGGGGGGAGGTTTCCCTCCCTTTCTCTCTTGTACAGTACAAAAGGTTGACTTTTAAAAACCGTCTTTCGGAATCAAGCTGTTTAAACCCGAAAGCCTGTGTAAATTTCTCTACGAGCTGAACGTATTATAAGGATGCCAAGGCTGGGCACAGTACGGCTCTACCAAGTTTCAATTCCTTCACTCAGATAGCACTCTATAAATCACTGCTAATGCTGAACAAAGAGCGATGTTCCTGCAAATATTTATTTCTCCGCTGAATTACAGCCTCCTTATAGAGAGCTTCCAAGTATTTCTTAGGCCCTGAATAATTACGATCCAACCAAAGGCTTCAAGCCCCATGGGTCATGCTGTAGTTGTGAACTACGTTGCTTTAAAACAGGAGTGTCCAATTTTGGCAACATTGAGGACTTTTGGACTCCAACTCCCAGAATTCCACAGACCACCAGTCTCCAAGTTGGCTGGGGAATTCAAACATGGCTGGCCGTGGAATTCTGGGAAATGAAGTCCCCAAGTCTTCAAGATGAAGTCTACAAGGCTTCAAGCCCTATGGGTCATGCTGTAGTTGTGAACTACGTTGCTTTAAAACAGTGGTTTCCAATCTTGGCAACATTGAGGACTTTTGGACTCCAACTCCCAGAATTCCACAGTCCACCAGTCTCCAAGTTGGCTGGAGAATTCAAACATGGCTGATCGGGGAATTCTGGGAGTTGAAGTCCACCAGTCTCCAAGTTGAAATCCACAAGTTGACAAGTCTTCAGGCTCCATGGCTGGCCAGGGGATTCTGGGGGTTCTGGATTGCACTTCCTTAAGAGAAATGGTGAACTCCATGGGGTCCTTGATGCTCTCTGAGCTTGCAGACGTTTCATGACCCAACTGGATAACATCGTCAGTGCTGGCACGAGTGTGGGGTCTGAATGTGACTTCAGAGGGAAGAGAAAACCTGGACAATCTAGCAGCACATCAGGAAGGAGAAGATTAAGAAGCCCATCTAACTCATGGTTTCATACACCGGAGGTTCACACCGGAGGTTCACAGTGTGCATTAAATAGAATAAAGCCTAGACACTGTTTAATGTTATCAGTGCAGGAGGACTAATCAAAGGGCATAATAAATTGTTCCATTTTAAACTGCTAACCTTAATTACATTAACGCGAACACAGAAAGAGTAAGCACATTTCCTGGTAAGAACCAAAAAATCAATTAAGACCAGCCATAATATTTCAAAGGGCTGTAATTTCAGCATAACACATAAATTTGTTTTACTCCTCAAAGACGCATATTTTAGTCCGGTAAGGGATTTTTGGTTGTGTTTATGTTCAATTTGGTATGACATTAGCTTAATTTAGATGGAAATCCTATAAACACCTTCCTGGGTGTAACATTCCTCTGAAGTCTACCGGGACGGTCTGTTTAAACCTCTGTTGGTTAATTCCATCATAATGCAGTGTTAAAACAGAGACGAGCAATATTCACAGATGACTTGAACAAACGCCAATTACAAGGCTTTCACAAATGCAAAATCGGGAGCTTGCGAAACGCATCTAAGTGAAAGTCAAATAACGACATCTTATCGATTTTAAGACGCCCAAAACATTTCGAAAATCCACCTCGCTGTACAGGCATGTTAAAAAATGGCCCTTGCTAGTCCTCAGGTGAGCGCAGAATTGAATGTAAGAAAAACAACAGCTTGCCTTCAAAAAGCACACAGGAAATTTTACTGATTTGACGTAATTTAATAGTAATAATAATAAAGTTGGAAGGGACCTTGGAGGTCATCAAGTCCAACCCCCCGCTCAGGCAGGAAACCCTACACCATTTCAGACAAATGGCTGTCCAGTCTCTTCTTAAAAACTTCCAGTGTTGGGGCATTCACCGCTTCTGGAGGCAGGTGGTTCCACTGGTTAATTGTTCTCACTGTCAGGAAGTTTCTCCTTAGTTCCAGGTTGCTTCTCTCCTTGATTAGTTTCCCTCTGTTGCTTCTTGTCCTGCCTTCTGGTGCTTTGGTGACTGGTTGACCCCCTCTTCTTTGTGGGAGCTTCTTAGATATTGAAAGGCTGCTATCAGAATTAGAAGGGACCTTGGAGATCATCTAGTCCAGCCCCCTGCTCAGGCAGGAAACCCTGTACCATTTCAGACAAATGGCTGTCCAGTCTCTTCTTAAAGAGTTCCAGTGTTGGAGCATTCACCACTTCTGGAGGCAGGTTGTTCCACTGGCTAATTGTTCTAACTGTCAGGAAGTTTCTCCTTGGTTCTAGATTGTTTCTTTGAGGTTAAGTCAAACCAGTAAAAATCTGAAGGTATTTTTTTTTAATATGTAATGAAAGATCTTCGAAAACGAAGGGCGGAGATGCATGCTGGATGGCACTGTCAGGAATTATAAAAATTGTTTTCACCTCAGGTTTAACTTTCACACGTAGCAAGCAGCTTTTTTTAAAAAAAAATGAAATAAAGCTCCTTTTTCCAAAGGAAACAGCAGCAAAACCCCTCCAAAGTAAAGTGCACCAGCTGTGTTGGAATTGAAGTTCCCAAATTCCCAACCGTTTCCACTCGTTTGCTTTTCTACTTTAAGGGCACCAATCGTTATTTCAACCCTTGAATCCAAAGTCTTTTATTTCCCCACAAAACCGTGAAAATAATTGAAATGAATTTACCTTTTCTGAGCTTCAGCATCTCGCCTAGCTTCTTCCAAAGCCAATTCTTCAGCTATTCTTTTCTTTAGTTCTTCTTCATTGACTGGAATTAAGAGATGGGGGGGAAAAAACATCAATGCATGTTGCATGTAACCAGCTCAAGGGAACTGTCTTTTGTTCATCAATTTTGTTTTTGACTCATGCATCTTTGAGGGTGGATGGGTGGTTTAGAAATATATGAGAAGAAAGAAAGAAAGAAAGAAAGAAAGAAAGAAAGAAAGAAAGAAAGAAAGAAAGAAAGAAAGAAAGAAAGAAAGAAAGGAATGGGAAAGAAAGAAAGAAAGAAAGAAAGAAAGAAAGAGAGAGAGAGAGAGAGAGAGAGAGAGAAAGAAAGAAAGAAAGAAAGAAAGAAAGAAAGAAAGAAAGAAAGAAAGAAAGAAAGAAAAGATGAAGGGAATGGGAAAGAAAGGAAGGAAGGAAGGAAAGAATGAAGGGAATGGGAAAGAAAGAAAAAAGGAAGGAAGGAAGGAAGGAAGGAAGGAAGGAAAGATGAATGGAATGGGGAAGGAAGGGAATGAGGAAGAAGGAAGGAAGGAGAGAGAGAGAGAGAGAAAGAAAGAAAGAAAGAAAGAAAGAAAGAAAGAAAGAAAGAAAGAAAGAAAGAAAGAAAGAAAGAAAGAAAGAAAGAAAGAAAGGATGAAGGGAATGGGAAAGAAAGGAAGGAAGGAAAGAAAGAATGAAGGGAATGGGAAAGAAAGAAGGAAGGAAGGAAAGAAAAGATGAATGGAATTGGAAAGGAAGGAAGGAAAGAAAGAAAGAGAAAGAAAGAAAGAAAGAAAGAAAGAAAGAAAGAAAGAAAGAAAGAAAGAAAGAAAGAAAGAAAGAAAGAATCTTTGCTGTGAATTGGACCTCCAGTAAACTGAATCAGGTCCCTGATTGCTATTATGGATATGAACTCCCAAGATATCTCTCAATCCATCGCTTTGAAAGACAACTTGGCTTCCCGTATTTTAGCATTGGGCTCCACTTAAAAATCTAATCTACTGGAATAATGTAGGAGAAGATATGGCAGAACCTGGAGATGGAGTTAAAAGAGGGATCAGCCTAGCCTCGCTACAAGCAAATTAAGTCCAATCGCTATGGACTGCCTTTGGCTTTTATCTAACTAGTTAGTTCAGAGGATTCCTACACATGGGCTTTTAGCAATAAACCAGCTTAATTGGACCTTCCTAAGTGGACCTGATCTTTCGCATCTGACAATATCTTAAAATCATTACGGTAAAGAAAGATTGTTTATGGGTGTTCTCAAATTCTGACTTAGAACACAGGGTGGAGTCCACTGAGGTATCCTATGGAGCAATAAATTCATGGGAACTTATATTTTAGAGCACCAGAAGGCAGGGCAAGAAACAACAGATGGAAACTCACCAAGGAGAGAAGCAATCTGGAATTAAGGAGAAACTTCCTAACAGTGAGGACAATTAACTGGTGGAACAGCTTGCCTCCAGAAATTGTGAATGCTCCATCACTGGAGGTTTTTAAGAAGAGACTGGACAGTCACTTGTCTGAAATGATATAGGGACTCCTGCTTGAGGACGGGGCTGGACTAGAAGACCTCCAAGGTCCCTTCCAGCTTTATTCTGATTGGTCTATAAAATCTCCACAAGCAGCTTTCTGGGAAGGCAGCAAAGTCAAAATAATAATAAAAAAGTTGGAAGGGACCTTGGAGGTCATCTAGTCCAACCCCCTGCTCAGGCAGGAAACCCTATAACCATTTCGGACAAATGGCTGTCCAGTCTCTTCTTAAAAACTTCCACAGCATTCACCGCTTCTGGAGGCAGGTAGTTCCACTGATTAATTGTTCTCACTGACAGGAAATTGCTCCTTAGTTCCTTAGTTGTTTCTCTCCTTGGTCAGTTTCGATCCGTTGCTTTTTGTCCTGGCAAAACAATTTACCCTGCAATTGATCATTAGATTAATTTCACCTCTGGAGGGATATTTTAAATATTTCAAGACTCAGATCTGGCACCTGACAACAGGCATACAATGTGTAACAATGAAGGTGTCTTCATTGGGGTTTTTTATGGGTCCTCTGTGTAAGGATGGAGAGAAAAAGGCTAATGGGCCATTGGAACAACTTCTGAAGCACCATAAATACAATCTGGCTATAAAGACACGGCCCATTTGACCTTAACAATCAATTGGGTTACATATTGATCAGCCCAGACGCTAATAGGAAATAACAGTGAGGACGTAGATTGTTAAATAGAAATTCTATTACTCTAGATATATAGGATTGTTCCGGAACGAGACAGTCAAGAAAACTAAGTAAGGCCTAAACCTAGAAAAAAAGGACCCAAGGATGAGATATAACTCTGGCAATTTTATTTATCTGCCCATGTTCTTGAAAAAAAAAAAAAAAAAGCAAATCGTTTCACTTAAATGGATGGGTTGAACATCTTAGCAGGCAATTCCTATTTAGCTGAGGCAGATGAATCATGTAGAAATAAACCCTTAGGAAGTCAAACCAAGCACAATTACTCTGAGTCTAGTTAAGTTAAGGTCAGCCGCATAGCGTGCGTGCTTAGCAGAAAACCTGATTTTTCTAATGACAGACTCCAAGACTACCCTAGGCGCTCGCCAGATGATCTGGAGACACAATGATGGGCAAAAACTGCCCAGAAAGGAGATTTTCACATTATACTCTGTCCAGATTAACGTCGAAAAGAACTAAAACGCCCGTTTGCTTCGATGATCCTCATTAGGAACCGCAGAATGGACAATCTTACGAATCGAAGACACCTTTCGCTGTCTCACATGAAGCAGAAAATAACAGAATAACAGAGCTGGAAGGGACCTTGGAGGTCTTCTAGTCCAACCCCCTGCTCAGGCAGGAAACCCTAGACCAGGGGTAGGCAACCTTGGCTCTTTTATGACTAGTGGACTTCAACTCCCAGAATTCCCGAGCCAGCCACGCTGAGGGGAAAGGGAGAGGTTTCCAAGCTGAGCCAGGCTGGCTCAGGAATTCTGGGAATTGAAGTCCACCAGTCATAAAAGAGCCAAGGTTGCCTACCCCTGGTCTAGGAGGCTCACCACTTAGAACAGGAGGACTTAGGACAGGGGTAGGCAACCTTGGCTCTTTTACGACTCGTAGACTTCAACTCCCAGAATTCCTGAGCCAGCCATGCTGAGGGGAAAGGGAGAGGTTTCCAAGCTGAGCCAGGCTGGCTCAGGAATTCTGGGAATTGAAGTCCACCAGTCATAAAAGAGCCAAGGTTGCCTACCCCTGGTCTAGGAGGCTCACCACTTAGAACAGGAGGACTTCGGATAGGGGTAGGCAACCTTGGTTCTTTTATGACTTGTGGACTTCAACTCCCAGAATTCCTGAGCCAGCATGGCTCAGCATGGAAACCTCTCGCTTTCCCCTCAGCATGGCTGGCTCGGGAATTCTGGGAGTTGAAGTCCACCAGTCATAAAAGAGCCAAGGTTGCCTAACCCTGCCCCAGCCAGCCAGGAATTCTGGGAGTTGAAGTCCATGAGTCTTAAAGCTGCTGAGGAGTTTGACAAACACAGCTTTAGAAGATCTCCAAGACTCGTGCTGCAGAAGAAGGGCAGGCCACACACTGAGCCACGCGGGGACAACCCAAAAGCGGTCGCCATTTTGTCCTGCCCACTTGTGGGTGAGACCAAAGGGTGTCCACGGGATAAAGCCCTCCATTTTGCTGCCTTAATGAGATCTGCACAATGCTGCAGGCTTTCAAAGCTTTTTGCAGCATTGCACAAATCTGGTTAAGGCAGGGGTCTTCCAACTTGGCCCTTTGATGACTTCTGGACTTCAACTCCCAGAATTCCTCAGCCAGCATGAGGGAACTATGACCCTTTTGTGACTTGTGGACTTCAACTTCCAGAATTCCTCAGCCAATGAGGGAACTATGATCCTTTTATGACTTATGGACTTCAACTCCCCAAATTCCTCAGCCAGGCACGCTGGCTGAGGAATTCTGGGAGCTGAAGTCCACAAATCATCAAAGGGCGAAGTTTGAAGACGCCTGGGTTAAGGCAACAAAATGGAGTCGTTTGTTGCTGGGTTGCTCAGCTTATGCTAGAACTCCCCCACCCTGAGACCCTCTGTGCTCCACTTAATGACCTGCACATTTGTTTAATGGCTGCATTTGAAAGAGCAGGAATGGGGAAGCCATTAACTGAGATGCTTCATTTAACAACCCATTGTGATACATGACTGTAACAGGCAGATTCCATTACAGCCGTCTCTTGAGGTTGGCCTGTATTCTATTCTAGCTTTACTTCATACTATCCTAGGTTAAAGCTAGGTTATGCAGCAACTTAGCTTTCCTTGCTAGTTCCAGAGGGCTTCCTAGACAAAAGGCTAGAACGGTAATTATGCTCCAAACGTGTCAACTTCAAGACTCATGGACCTCAACTCCCAGAATTCCACATGGCTGGCTGGGGAATTCTGGGAGTTGGCCCACAAGTCTTAAAGTTGCCAACTTTGGAGAACCTGGATTATGCCTTATGCCAAAAATGAATCTGCTTCTTCTGAGAAAAGGTTGTCTAAAAAAAGTCCAAGCTCACAATTGTGGGCTAATCGTTCAAACCAAACAACGATGACCAAATATATTTAAGTGAAGTTAGTTGGAATAATAAGTTCTCCCCCCCCTCCCCTCCCCCGTACGAAGGCAAATTTACTGTTAACAGTGCTGGTTAATTTGCTCATTTAAATTACGGGCAAAAGGGACCCGGATTCTGATTTAACACAACTGGAGAGCTTTATTGCGGTCTAAAGTCATTTGGGTAAGAAAGCTCATTAAAATACTAGAGCTACTACACAGCCGAATCGTTTATCACCTCTAGGGCATAATAAGTCTTCGGGACAGTGAACAAAAGAGGGGATAAAAGGAAGAAATGAGTTTTTTTTAAAAAAAAATACCAAACTGGAAAATCCTTCAGATAAAGCAACTTTAGTCCTGGGGTAAACAGCAGCGCGGGAACCCAAATGAACTTCTGGTGAGAGAGATTTGCTGGCTTTGCACAGCAAGCTTACTGACGGGAAACTGAACCATGGCTTACTCAATTAACCTGATCATCAGAAGGAGGGCAGAGAAGAGCAACAAAGATGATTAGGGGACTGGAGGCTAAAACATATAAAGAACGGTTGCTGGAACTGGGTTTGTCTAGTTTAATGACAAGAAAAACTGAGGATGGAATGGAATAGGAATAGGAATAGAAATAGGAGCATGTGTTGGAGCATTCACAACTTCTGGAGGCAGGTTGTTCCACTGGTTAATTGTTCTAACTGCCAGGAAGTTTCTCCTTAGTTCTAGGTTGCTTCTCTCCTTGATGAGTTTCCATCCGTTGCTTCTTGTCCTGCCTTCAGGTGCTTTGGAGAATAGCTTGACTCCCTCTTCTTTGGGGCAGCCCCTGAGATACTGGAACACTGCTATCATGTCCCCCCCCCCTCGTCCTTCTCTTCATTAAACTAGACATACCCAATTCCTGCAACCGTTTCTGATGTGTTTTAGCTTCCAATCCCCTGATCGTCTTTGTTGCTCTTTGTTGCTACTTGTGGGTCCAAACCACAGCCAGAATCTTCCCTTGGTGCATAAGCTTACAAATGTGCTTTAATTCGAAAACTTTTAACCTTTCAATGAGAATACCAAAGCATCGCATGCCAATTTTCTGATCTGCGCTAGCGATAATGGAATCTTTAAAAAACCACAGTAAATCAATAGAATAGAATAGAATAGAATAGAATAGAATAGAATAGAATAGAATAGAATAGAATAGAATAGAATAGAATAGAATAGAATAGAATATATCACGGGGCTGTATGTGTGTGTTCGGCTTATTATATGCACGTTTATGTAACAGGACAGCAAGTACGAAACACTCAGCAATTTACAGGAGGAAAACTGAAGGAAACACTGTCTCGTCACTACCTTAAATTGTTATTTAAAGCAAGTATCTCATTTCTAGACCAGAGATCCACTTGCTAATTAATAAGGAAACCATCTTGCAGTATTCCCTAGCCAGCAAGATTAACAAGTTCCCTTCGGTTCCCGTTAAGAAAGGTTGAAATAAAACTCTGTTCTAAGAGCCAGAGCATTTTTCTCTTTCTCAGAGCCAGGAATCCCTCAGTAGCATTTGGAAAAACCTAACAGATTGTATACAGAGATAAAAATGTCAGAATAAAATAGTCCGCAGGGAAAGCAGACTGGAGACAGTTTTGAGAGTGACCTTGTTACACGCTTCCTGAATTTCTGAGCAACAGGTCAGCCCGCCAGAGGACGGCTGTCAAAAATATGGCTCCTAACACAGATTCTGTTCAAAGGCAGGAAATATATATATATATATATATTCGTCACATTCATGCAAGCGGCACTGGGAGTTTGGCAGGGGGGAAGAAATATAAAAAGAGAACTAAAATAATATTTGCACAGGGCTAGGAAAAGACAAGAAATCGCTAAGCAGCACCTAATTTCTGCTAAGCAGCACCTACTTTGTTGTGAGATATCTCTAGTACACACAAACACACACACACACACAAACACACAGCCCGTCCTTCACTGGGGCTAGTGCCCCAAGTAATAGTACTATGCTGGGCAATAATGGCTCACCAAGGGATCCACACGTTATGACCATAATGGAGCCTGCCCATCGTGGTTGCAATTGGTAACAGTCATAAATCAGGTCACCCAAACGACAAACCCAATTTTACGATCTTTTTTGATATTGGACTTCTTATGAAGGTCTTGAAAGTGTGTCTATACCTACAAATGTCAGAATTGTGTAAACCGTGGTTATCATGATATAAAAAAAAGGTTGAGACTCTAGAAAGAGAGCAGAGAAGAGCAACAAAGGTGATCAGGGGACTGGAGGCTAAAACCTATAAGGAACGGCTGCTGGAATTGGGGATGTCTAGTTTAATGAAGAGAAGGACGAGGGGTGACAGGAGAGCAGTCTTCCAGTATCTCAGGGGCTGCCCCAAAGAAGAGGGAGTCAAGCTATTCTCCAAAGCCCCTGAAGGCAGGACAAGAAGCAACGGATGGAGACTAACCAAAGAGAGAAGCAACCTAGAACTAAGGAGAAACTTCCTGACAATGAGAACAATTAACCAGTGGAACTACCTGCCTCCAGAAGCGGCGAATGCTCCAACACTGGAAGATTTTAAGAAAAGACTGGACAGCCATTTGTCTGAAATGGTATAGGGTTTCCTGCCTGAGCAGGGGGTTGGACTAGATGACCTCCAAGGTCCCTTCCATCATCATCATCATCATCATCATTATAGGCAGCTCTTTGTGCCAGTGAGGAGACACGATGGATGGTGAGCTTAAAACCATAAGCCATCAAGGAGAGAAGCAACCTGGAACTAAGGAGAAACTTCCTGACAGTTAGAACAATTAAGCAGTGGAACAACCTGCCTCCGGAAGCGGTGAATGCTCCAACACATGCTCCTATGTCTATTTCATTTCTATTTCTATTCCATCCCATTCCATCCCCAGCTCTTCTTGTCATTAAACTAGACATGCCCAAAGAGAACCGAGGACCCCTCAGAACAGCCTACTTAACCAAGTTCCACTTAATATGGCTGTGATCAGAAAGAAAAGCTGGCCACGGAAGGAGTAAACCGACAAACAGCAAAGCCAAATCCTTATGCATGATTAAACAAGGTAAAGACTTGCGTGTGCGCACAGGGTGAGAGCTGACTCCAACAAAAGATTTTTACACCCTCTTTTAATGTCCCCTTCCCAGCCACTGGCGCGGTGTCTTTTTTTTTTCTCCTCTCCCAAGCAAGTGATTTCCCTCTAGCGTACATATAAACTGACGCCTCATTGTGCATCTGGATAGCTGTTTGTAAGGCTTTTAAGCACAACAATGGGCTGCAGCCTCAGAATTTCAAAATGTCCATATTAAATAACGACACAGCCAGCGACGACCTGATGAACTGATGCTGCTGCGGCTTCGGATAAAGTAACCGAGTACAAAAACGTGCAGGGTTTCCCCCCCCCCCAAAAAATCTATTCTTTTCAAAAGAAAATCACTTTATGGGCCTATTTAGCCTGACAATAGGAATAATTTACTGGGAGCCATTTTATTCCCTGTTTGCCTCACTGAAATTATCCCTAACACTGAGCAGGAGGAGAAGCTGGGACTTCTCTCTCCCTTAATGTTTATTTTCAATTATTCATCACGTGCCATTCCCTCATACGAAGAGACACTGAGAGGAGTGTTTCCAATGAAACGGCATGACTGGGCTGCTGAACAGCCAGCTATTAAGACATTCATAGGGTGGGATAAAATGAACTCCAGGCTAAAAAGCAGGAGACTGTGAGTTCTAGTCCCGCCTTAGGCATGAAAGCCAGCTAGGTGACTTTGGGCCAATCACCAGGAGACGGTGAGTTCTAGTCCCGCCTTAGGCATGAAAGCCAGCTGGGTGACTTTGGGCCAATCACCAGGAGACGGTGAGTTCTAGTCCCGCCTTAGGCATGAAAGCCGGCTGGGTGACTTTGGGCCAATCACTAGGAGACGGTGAGTTCTAGTCCCGCCTTAGACATGAAAGCCAACTGGGTGACTTTGGGCCAATCACCAGGAGACGGTTAGTTCTAGTCCCGCCTTAGGCATGAAAGCCAGCTGGGTGACTTTGGGCCAATCACCAGGAGATGGTGAGTTCTAGTCCCGCCTTAGGCATGAAAGCCAACTGGGAGACTTAGAGCCAATCACTAGGAGACAGTGAGTTCTAGTCCTGCTTTAGGCATGAAAGCCAATGGGTGACTTAGGGCCAATCACTAGGAGACGGTGAGTTCTAGTCCCGCCTTAGGCATGAAAGCCAGCTGGGTGACTTTGGGCCAATCACCAGGAGACGGTGAGTTCTAGTCCCGCCTTAGACATGAAAGCCAACTGGGTGACTTTGGGCCAATCACCAGGAGACGGTGAGTTCTAGTCCCGCCTTAGGCATGAAAGCCAACTGGGAGACTTAGAGCCAATCACTAGGAGACAGTGAGTTCTAGTCCTGCTTTAGGCATGAAAGCCAATGGGTGACTTAGGGCCAATCACTAGGAGACGGTGAGTTCTAGTCCCGCCTTAGGCATGAAAGCCAGCTGGGTGACTTTGGGCCAATCACCAGGAGACGGTGAGTTCTAGTCCCGCCTTAGGCATGAAAGCCAGCTGGGTGACTTTGGGCCAATCACCAGGAGATGGTGAGTTCTAGTCCCACCTTAGGCATGAAAGCCAACTGGGTGCCTTTGGGTCAGTCGCACTCTCCCAGTCTTAGCAAGAAGGCAGCAATTGCCAACCACTTCCAAAATCTTGCCAAGAAACCTGCAGGAATTTTTCCAGCTGCTCGCAAGGAGTCAAAGACTGGCTTGAAAACACACAAAGACACAAAAAGGACAACCTCACGCCTTTACAAAATTCTTCAAGACAACAAACCATCAAGCACCAACTGTCCAGCTACAACAGACTCAAAGGACCTTCTTCGGTCTTCTTCTCACTGTCAGCCATTCCAACATGCCGTAACGTGTGTGTGTGTGTGTGTGTGTGTGTGTGTGTGTATATATATATATATATATATATATACACACACATTTACTCTGCGCTATATATATATATATATATATATATATATATATATATACACATACATACATACATATATATATATATATATATACACACACACACACACACACACACACACACACACACACACACACACACATTTACTCTGCGCTATCTTTCCAGTTCTTCCGCTGCAGATTTTGCCTGTCAAAATATTGCCTTTAATTTGGGGAGGGTCCCTTCTATTTTGACATGGACCGGGTTGAATTCCTTCACAGGGCTGGCCAGGTGCCAGATTTGACGTGTAAGTCCTGTTCTACGAAGATGTGTCTCGACCGCTTTCTGTATTTCCTGTTTATTTACCTAGCACAGTTCAGTATTAAAATCAATATTGAGGGGGTTATTAATCGAAGACATGATTAATCAAGTTCGCCAGGAAAAAAAAAATAAAACTAAAAAAAAAAACAGAGCCAAAGGATAGGTGTAAAACATGTTTTAAGACGTGCATTTCAAATGTTAGATGTAATTTCGGTGGGATTTTTTTTAACGGCGAACAAATAATTAAAGGATTTCTTACACGTCAACTTAAATTAAAGCAAGACGTTCACGTGGATTCGCTGTATATACAAAATGTTCTACGAGATGCAACACAGACAGTACTCGACTTATAACCATTCATTTAGTGACGGTTCAAAGTTACAACAGCCGTGGAAGGAGGGACGGTGTTCACACTTACAACCGTTGCAGCATCCCCAGGGTCACGTGATCAAAATTCAGACGCTTGGCAACTGGCATGGACTTGTTGTTGCACTGCCCCGGGATCACGTCACCACCATTTGTAACCGTCCCAGCTGGTTTCTGACAAGCAAAATAATAACAGTTGGAAAGGACCTTGGAGGTAATAATAATAGTAGTAAGGTTGGAAGGGACCTTGGAGGTCATCTAGTCCAACCCCCTGCTCGGGCAGGAAACCCTACACCATTTCGGACAAAGGGCTGTCCAGTCTCTTCTTAAAAACTTCCAGTGTTGGAGCATTCACCACTTCTGGAGGCAGGTAGTTCCACTGGTTAATTGTTCTCACTGTCAGGAAGTTTCTCCTTGGTTCTAGGTTGCTTCTCTCTTTGGTTAGTTTCCATCTGTTGCTTCTTGTCCTGCCTTCAGGGGCTTTGGAGAATAGTTTGACTCCCTCTTCTTTGGGGCAGCCCCTGAGATATCGGAACACTGCTATCATGTCCCCCCTTGTCCTTCTCTCCGTTAAACTAGACATACCCAATTCCATCAACCGTTCCTTATATGTTTTAGCCTCCAGTCCTCTAATCATCTTTGTTGCTCTTCTCTGAACTCCCTGCTCAGGCAGGAAGCCCCATTCCAGAGGTCCCCAACCTTTTGGGCACCAGGGACCGGTTCCGTGGAGAGAGGTTTTTCCACGGACCGGAGGGTGCGTGGTTTTGTGTGCTGCCTGAATCCCACGGATGAGGCTTTGCTTGTTTGTGCAGACCGGTTGCTGGCATGCCGCGGCCCGGTACCGGTCCACAGACACTGGGGTTGGGGACCCCTGCCCTATATTGTGTCAGACAAATGGTTGTCCAATCTCGTCTTTAAAACTCCCAGTGTTGGGGCACCCACAACTTCTGGAGGCAGGTTGTTCCACTGGCTAGTTGTTCTCACTGTCAGAAAGTTTCTTCTTAGTTCTAGGTTGCTTCTCTCCTTGATGAGTTTCCATCCGTTGCTTCTTGTCCTGCCTTCAGGCGCTTTGGAGAACAGCTTGACTCCCTCTTCTTTGGGGCAGCCCCTCAGATGTTGGAAGACTGCTATCACGTCACCCCTCGTCCTTCATTAAACTAGAACTACTCAATTCCAGTAACCGTTCTTTGTATGTTTTAGCCTTCAGTCCCCTAATCATCTTGGTTGTTCTTCTCTGCACTCTTCCTAGAGTCTCAGCATCTTTTTTACATCGTGGTGACCAAAACTGGATGCCGGATTCCAAGTGTGGTATTAACACTTCATGTGATCTTGATTCTATCCCTCTGTTAATGCAGCCTAGCACTGTGTTGGCTTTTTTGGCAGCTGCAGCACACAAGGGATTGTCCACTAGGACTCCGAGATCCCTCTCACAGTTACTATTGAGCAAGGTACCCCCTGTTTATTTATTTATTTATTTATGAGACTTATATACCGCTTTAAGTGCAAGCACTCTCTAAGCGGTGTACACCAGTAAGCAATGTATATATATATATATATATATATATATATATATATATATATATATATATATATATATATATATATATATATATATTTACATTGCCCCCAACAATCTGGGTCCTCATTTTACCTATCCCGGAAGGATGGAAGGCTGAGTCAACCTTGAGCCGGTGAGATTTGAACCGCTGACCTGTTGAACACAGTCAGCTATACTATACCTGTACATTTGGTTTTTCTTGCCTAAACGCAGAACCTGACTTTTTTCACCCTTGAACTTCATTTTGTTAGATAGCGCACAGTGCTCAAGTCTGTCCAGGTCCTCTTGTATCCTAAGCCTGTCTTCTGGAGGGTTGGCTATTCCTGCCAGCTTGGTGTCGTCTGCAAATTTGATGAGTTCCCCATCTACCCCTCATCCAAATCGTTGAGGAAGCTGTCGAAGGGTCCTGGGCCCATTAAACTAGTCGTTATTAAACTGCGGCAGAAAGGGGACCGAGTGCAAAACACAAGATGATTTCTGCTTTCAAAGTATTAAAAAAATTACTTTCCTTCAGTCTGGTTATTTTAGGCAAAGCCAAAGTTTTCCAGGCGTGCAATCTGCTCAAACCCTCCTGGTCGAGATTATAGACCAAGCCCATGAAAAGCAAGCAAGCAAGCAGGCCCCCTTTCGTGTGTGTGTGTGTGTGTGTGTGTGTGTGTGTGTGTGTGTGTGTGTGTGTATAGGTCTTTGGTTATTCGGCTTTTCTCCCGCGTAAAATTGGAAGTGTCTTGGCGACGTTTCGACAAAGTCTCATTCGTCATCTTCAGGCTGGTGTTTTCGGCTTCGTGCTTCTAGGAGCACGAAGCCGAAAACACCAGCCTGAAGATGACGAATGAGACTTCGTCGAAACGTCGCCAAGACACTTCCAATTTTACGCGGGAGAAAACCTGAATAACCAAAGACCTACATACAAACACCCGCGAAAACCACAGAATATATATATATATATATATATATATATATATATATATATATATATATATATATATATATATATATATATATATATATATATATATATATATATATATATATATATATATATATATATATGTGGGTCTTTGGTTGTTCGGGTTTTCTCCCGCGTAAAATTGCAGAAAACCAATTTTCTGGCGGGAGAAAACCCGAACAACCAAAGATCCACATACAAACACCCGCAAAAACCTCAGAAAACAAATATATATAAACACATCTTAAATCTGTTTTTAATTAATCCGTTAATCAGAGCAATTAATAGATTAATGCTTCAAACCCGCGCTTGTAATTTGATAACTCAGCCGCTGCTCCCATTCGAGTGTCGGGAGGCACTTGGTAAATAGGGCGCCTTTCGAAACAAAGAGCTTAATAACGCACCCAGATTCGTTCGGGTGCAAATAACAGCCGCGTTATTAGCAGTATTTGTCTATTCCTTGCCTCTGGAGATGGGACACAAAAGGAAAGGAGGGCTGGAGAGATTCTGTTGCAAGCAATTTCACTTGCCAATTTAGCTAGGCGTTGCAAAGGCCTCTTCCGACTTTTCGGTTGATTTAATTTGTCCGCTAACGCAGAGGGATGCTTCAAACAGGCCATCAGTGCGGGCTAGTTGCTAAGCACCCAATATGTAGTCACGTCACCATGAGGGCCCCAAAAAACTTCAGAACTAGCTCTTCTGTGCTTCTCTCTCTCTTTTTTTTTTTTTTGGTGGGGAGGTCCATAGCAACTGGGACCAGTCGCTTAGGGACCGGTCGTAAGTGGAGGACTCCTTGTATGGATCGCCTTCTCGTATTCAAACGAAGATTCCTCTCTCCACGTCAACTTTTGAAGGAAAAAGAAAGAAAAACGTAAACCCTGAGCCTCCGTTTTCTGGCTCCTCTTTCAGCTGCTGTTTTGTTTTTTGTTTTTAATCCCTTCATTAAGTTTCCTATTTTTTAAAAGCCGGCCCAGACGGCTCGTCTTGTGACGGTTTTTGCCGCTCTCGTATTTAGCAATTAGCATTTAAAATGGACAGGCAGACTGCCTTTAAAAAAAAAAAAAAAGTCAGCCTTTCAAGTGTAGGGTAGGGTTAAAAAAAAAAAAATACAAGCTTTCTCCACCGGCAAGTTGCCAGAACGATCAAGATAATTAACCCGAAGTGATGTGATGACACCACATTAAACTAAATATTACAAGGAAGCTTTGCTGGGTGACTTTGCCTTCTAACCTTGTGTTCAAAGCTCTAACTAGCTATATAGGTTCTCTCTCTCTCTCTCTCTCTCTCTCTCTCTCTCTCTCTCCCTCCTTCTCCCTCCCTCCCTCTCGCTTCTCTCTTTTTCTCTATCTCTCCCTTTCCCTCCCTCTCTTCTCTTTTCTCTCCCTCCCTCTCTCCCTGTCTCTCTCCCTCCCTCTCCCTCCCTTTTCTCTCTCCCTCCCTCTTCTCTCTTTCTCGCTCCTTCCCTATCTCTCCTTTTCCCTGCCTTTCTTCTCTTTTCTCTCCCTCCCTCTCTCCCTCTGTCTCTCTCCCTCCCTCTCCCTCCCTTTTCTCTCCCTCTCTTCTCTCCCTTTTTCTCTCTCCTTCCCTATCTCTCCCTTTCCCTCCCTCTCTTCTCTTTTCTCTCCCTCCCTCTCTCCCTGTCTCTCTCCCTCCCTCTCCCTCCCCCTTTTCTCTCTCCCTCCCTCTCTTCTCTCTCCCTCTTTCTCTCTCCTTCCCTGTCTCTCTCTTTCCTTGCCTCTCTTCTCTTTTCTCTCCCTTCCTCTCGCTCTCTCCGTCTCCCTCCCTCTCCCTCCCCCTTTTCTCTCTCTCCCTCCCTTCTCTTTTCTCTCTCCCTCCCTCCGTCTCTCCCCCTCCCTCTTTTCTCTCTCCTCCTCCCTCTCTCTTCTTTTCTCTCTCCCTCCCTCCCTCCCCTCTTCCTCCCTCTCTCCCACCCTCCCTCTCTCTTCTCTGTCTTTTCTCCCTCTCCCTCTCTCCCTTCCTCTTTTCTCTCGCTTTCTCTCTCCCTCCCTCTCTTTCTCTCTCTCTCTCTCTCTTCCCCCCACCAAAGACTCCACTCTTATTCCCCACACCATTTTTCTTTTTCAAGAAGGAAAAAAAAACCCATTACTCTTTGGTTTACTGAACATTACCCAGTCCTTTCCGAGATCTTTGGAGAAAGAACGGCTCCCTTAGGCCCAACTAAGAAGGAAGCGGTTCCCCAAAGTCCTCTTCGGAGGAAGAGCGGTAGTAAAACAAAATAATAAATAATAACTTTTTGGACTCCTGCAAGCTCGGGGGGATTCTGAGCAAGCCGCTCTTTACGGTCTCCTGTCGCCCCAGCCGTGTTTCGGATCCCAGCCCGCTGACATTCATGGTTGGCGTTTGGCCGTTAAAGAGAGTAAGTGCTCCTGCAAGGTTCCTGTGTCGTGCTGTCGGCTTGCTGTCGGCTGGAGGGAAGCGCGTCGACTCAACTCGCGGTTGGCAAAACCTTGATTGGTGCGCACGGATCCTTCTGCTTCATTCAGACGCCTCTTCAGTGAACCTGGCTTTGCTTGTCAGAAGGTCGCAAAAGGGGGTCGCGCGACCCCAGGACCCAGCAGCGGTCATGAATGCTGGCCAGTTGCCAAGGGTCCAAATTTGGATCACATGACTGTGTTGGGAATGTTGCAACGGTCGTGTCAAAAAGGGTTGGAAGCAATGGTGGGATTCAGCCGGTTCGCATCAGTTCGGCAGAACCGGTAGCTAGTGTTTTGTTGCCCAGGCCCAGAATGGACTTCCGGAAGCGGCATCCACGCAGAGAACTAGTTGTTCACGTATTTGAATCCCACCACTTCCTTCCTTCCTTTCCTTCCTTCCTTCCTTCCTGTGGTAGGATTCAGCCGGTTCACACCACTTCGGCAGAACCAGTAGCTAATATTTTGTTGCCCAGGCCCAGAATGGACTTCCGGAAGTGGCATCCACGAAGAGAACCGGTTGTTCACATATTTGAATCCCACTCCTTCCTTCCTTCCTTCCTTCCTTCCTTCCTTCCTTCCTTCCTTCCTTCCTGTGGTAGGATTCAGGCAGTTCACATCAGTTCAGAAGAACTGGTAGCTAATTTTTTGTTGCCCAGGCCCAGAATGGACTTCCGGAAGCGGCATCCACGAAGAGAACCAGTTGTTCACATATTTGAATCCCACCACTTCCTTCCTTCCTTCCTTCCTTCCTTCCCTCCTTCCTGTGGTAGGATTCAGGCAGTTCGCACCCAGTTCAGAAGAACCGGTAGCTAATTTTTTCTTGCCCAGGCCCAGAATGGACTTCCGGAAGCAACATCCACACAGAGAACCAGTTGTTCACGTATTTGAATCCCACCACAGGTTGTAAGTGACTTTTTCCAGTGCTGTTATAGCTTTGAGCGGTCACGAAACAAATGGTTGTTAAGTTGAGGACTGCTTGTGCTCTGGGTCTTCTTAGGTATTTCAAACAGCTTGGTTCTTAGACTGCATATACCAGGAGTAGGCCACCTTGGCTCTTTTATGACTGGTGGACTTCAACTCCCAGAATTCCTGAGCCAGCATGGGGGAACTATGGCCCCCTCATGACTCGTGGACTTCAACTCCCAGAATTCCTCAGCCAGCATGGCTCAGCATGGAAACCTCTCCCTTTCCCCTCAGCATGGCTGGCTCAGGAATTCTGGGAGTTGAAGTCCACCAGTCATAAAAGAGCCAAGGTTGCCTACCCCTGGCATATACCATATTCCGTCCTCACCTGAACTCCAGCAGCTTTTACAGTTCCCAGGATACAGTGCGACTCGGAAGATGAGGAACAAAAACATCACTATCAATAACGGAGTTGGAAGGGACCTTGGAGGTCTTCTAGTCCAACCCCCTGCTCAAGTAGGAGACCCTATACCATTCCAGACAAATGGCTGTCCAGTCTCTCCTTAATAATCTCCACTGTTGGAGCACCCACAATTTCTGGAGGCAGGTTGTTCCACTGGTTAATTGTTCTCACTCTCAGGAAATCCCTCCTTAGTTTTAGGTTGCGTCTCTCCTTGATCAGTTTCCATCCTTTGCTTCTTCTCCTGCCTTCAGGGGCTTTGGAGAATAGTTAGAATAGAACAGAGCTGGAAGGGACTTTGGAGGTCTTCTAGTCCAGCCCCCTGTTCAAGCGATGAACCTATACCATCTCAGACAGGTGACTGTCTAAAAATCTCCAGTGATGGAGCGCCCACGATTTCTGGTGGCAAGCTGTTCCACTGGTTGATTGTCCTCACTGTCGGGAAGTTTCTCCTTAATTCCAGGTTGCTTCTCTCTTTGGTCATTTTCCAACCATTGTTTCTCGTCCTTCCCTCTGGTGCTTGGGAGAATAACGTGACCCCCTCTTCTTGGTGGCAAATACTGAAACGCTGCTATCATGTCTCCCCTATTTCTTTTTTTCTTCAGACACTTGCCAAACCCAAGTCCTGCAGCCGTTCTTCGTACATTTTAGCCTCCAGTCCCCTAATCATCTCTGTTGCTCTTCTCTGCACTCTCTCCACAGTCTCAACATCTTTTTTTACAGTAGGGTGCCCAGAAATAGCTCACAGGGATGTAATTTTCAACCCCTCTCAAAACCCCCCAGTAATCTCTGGCTGAAGCTACAACTAATACTGGATATTATTTCTGTTTTAGCACCATGGATTTGCAAGATGTTTTACAAAAGGACAGAAAGAAAAGATCTGTGTTTCTAGGAGCTCAGATCTGCGCAATGGAGAGGAGGTTAAAAAAAAAAAATTAAAACAAAACAAAAAAAAAGCCACCACAATTTCGGTGCATCGTGGCCTCTGTGCCGACAAATACCTTGCCAGGGAAAGACATTGAGAAGGGATCGGCAAAGAGGTGGCTTATTACATTATTATATGAAAACAACATTTATTTTAATAATATGCTACTTCTCACCCATCCCGCCCCCTTCAATGAAAAACCAGTACTTTGAAACTATGGCAACTGTGCTCAACTGTAGGAGCCTAGCCTCCTTGAATATTAAAAGCCTTATTAAGAGGAGACTTACCTTGAAATGTTATAACTGTATTCTGAGAGTGTCACTAAGCCAGGGCTACTCAGATATGCTTGTCTGTATTCCCACTGGCCCCAAAATTCTGCAAATTAGCAGACCAACCATCTCTGGAAGTCGCCCGGTTGGAGAAGGCTAAGTGACTTGGGCACCATTACAACTCAGATATTGTTTTCTTTCTCTCTAATGATGGATGGGAATCTTAAAAAGAATCGGAGATAGCAGATCTCTGTCATGTGATCACTTGTTGCGACCTTTTATAATTCTATTCTATTCCATTCCATTCTATACTATACTATTGTATTCTATACCGTAATTCTATTCTATTCCATTCCTTCTATTCTATTCTATTCTATTTTATTCTATTCTATTCTATTCTAAATTCTATAATTCTATTCTATTCTATTCCATTCCATCTATTCTATTCTATAATTCTATTTTATAATTCTATTCTATTCCATCTATTCTATTCTATTCTAAATTCTATTCTATAATTCTATTCCATTCCATCTATTCTATTCTATTCTATTCCATTCCATTCTATAATTCTATTTTATTCTATTCCATTCCATAATTCTATTCCATTCCATCTATTCCATTCCATTCCATTCTATAATTCTATTCTATTCTATTATTCTATTCTATAATTCTATTCCATTTCATCTATTCTATTCCATTCCATTCCATTCCATTCTTTATTCTATTCTAATTCTATTCAAGCTATGCATAGTAGCTGACTTTTTCCTACATCCAAACATTTTAGTATCTCTGGCAGGCAAGGTAACAAGCTCCAGATGTTCTAAGTAGCAGCTACACAGCTGAAGGCAAAAGTTTAGACACCCCTGTCAAATGGGATGCTTCAATGGATAAGACACAATTAAACCAGACAACTTTCTGCAAATCTGAATGCCTCTTCATGGGCAGTTGCTCGTTTCTGTTGATTAGGGAATTCATCGGACTGTACCATTTCTCAAGAAATGCAACCCCATTTCCCTACAGATGTACACATACATGTGTGAGCACGAACACACATGTGGAGGAATATCTTGGGGTGCCTGTGTATTTCTGGGCGTGTTTATACCTACACATGCAGGCACCCCAAAATATTCGAAATTGTTTTAGTCTTGCGAAGAGCGTGACGTTTGCAGAGTCTTTAAACCTTTTAATTGTTTTTCAATCATGTTTTAAGTGCTTTATTCATTTTACCGGCATTGGCCAAGTGGCGTCAAGAAAGCTGCTAAAAATTGAAAATCATCCAAGCCACTTGGCTATGTAGATTTAGCCGACTGGGGTTTTTGTTGCATTACTCAAACGTTCCAGCTCTATATCCCACAGAGCCCGCTGGCTATATAAGGATTAGAGAAGCAGGACGGAAAACTTTTGTTTTTTTTCAAAGCAAATTTTTCCATCCCAATCATAAAAATGATGTGAATTTTCCAGTGCAAATATAAAACATGGGCAGAGGGTAATCGACATCATAGTATTGAGGGAGACTGCCAGAGATCATCTACTCCTTCAAGGCAAATTGAATATCAGCCTCTTAAGTTTTGAAGCCTAAAAACTGCATAGGTAAAATTGTCCTGGTTCCTCTTACTAAAGCTCTTGCTATACTTGCTTATAGCAGTCTTCCAATATCTCAGGGGCTGCCTCAAAGAAGAGGGAGGGTCAACCTATTCTCCAAAGCCCCTGAAGGCAGGACAAGAAGCAACGGATGGAAACTAATTAAGGAGAGAAGCAACCTGGAACAATAAGGTGGATGAGGCAATGATAGGAATGACTCGGCAGGGTCTGTGTCTCTTTAAGAGCCAGAGTATAAAAGGGAGGGCTTTGCTGGAGTGTCTCTCTCTCTCTCTCCCATTTTCCTGCTGTGTGCTGGATCTTGCTGTATTACCACGTGTGTGTATATTGTTCCTGAAATTGTAGATAGTGTAAGATAAACCACCATTTATTATAGACCACCGTTTACTGTGTTTACTCCTGGGTTATCTCAGCCCAATAAGACTTTGCACGCTCTGACGTGATCGACCCGTTTTAGGACCATTGTGACATACTGATATGTATGTAGGCTCCATTAGGGTCATATGTTGAGGACCACCTGTAAAAATAAATCTCTTTGTGCCCTCGTCTCTCCCAGTAACCTATCTGGCTTAGCTTTATTTGTGATTTTGGTTTATTTCTCTCTTCCTGAAGGCAGCCGAGTACAGCCTGTCTCAATTGGAATGGAGAGTTTGTAAGCCAAACACAGTTTACACGTCAAACTTCCAACCAAAAGCAATATTAAGCTTATCTTTCTTTCTATGCTATCTAGATTCCTTCCCTTCACACCCAGTTTTCAAGAGACAGAAATTAATATGGCTTTCATATCAGAAGGACTGCATTTCCTATCACGTGGCGAGAGACTCGGGGTGTTATTGACCACCGATCTCGGCAGGGCGAGCTTGCGTTATTGCATGAACTTTTCATCTCAGATATAATCGTTAAGTAATTAAAATATCATAGGTAAGTGAAGTGCGGTGTTTATGATGTATTGGTGATAACCATTATATGGTCCGCATGGTTTCACCATCCTTGCTGTAATTCCTGGAAGAAATCACTTTTTTCTTTTTAAGTGAAGAGCAGAGCCTCAAAAAAAAAAAAAGGTCCATACAAAGAGTGGTGAGGACAGCCGAGAAGATTATAATAGGAAGCTCGCTTCCTGTGATTCAGGATATGTGCTTATAAGCGCTTATATGTGCTTAGAGTTCGGAGCATTGTTAGAGATCCCACATCCCCACTTCACCGTCTGTTTCTGTTGCTCCCCTTTAGGAGGAGGTTTTGAAGTATTTATAGCAGAACTATTAGATCCTGCAACAGCTTTGTTCCCTGTGCTATCCGTCTGGTAAATCTGCGGGATTCCTTTTTTTTTCCTGCCGTGTATATGTATCCACACATACACACACACATATACAGGTAGCCCTTGACTTACGACCACAACGGAGCCCAAAATTTGTGTTGCTAAGCGAGACGTTTGTTCAGTGAGTGTTGCCCCATTTTACGACTTTCCTTGCCACGCTTATTAAGTGAATCACTGCAGTTGTTAAATTAGTAAGACAGCTGTTACGTAACTCTAGTTCCCCCGTTGACTTTGCCTGTCGGAAGGTCGCAAAAAGGGATCACAGGACCCCCCAGGATACGGCAACCGTCATAAACACGAGTCAGTTGCCAAGTGGCTGAATTTTTGATCACATGATCACAGGTCACAGAAGTCCCTTTTTTTTCAGCGCCTTTGTAACTTCGAACGGCCACTAAACCAACTGTTGTTAAGTCGAAGCCTATCTGTAGTTCAAAGTTCTTATGCCAGGAGTGACTTGAGTACATTTTACGTGACTAAAAGAAATGGAAGGAGGACGCTGGAGAGAAGCCGACCGACCTTGAACGGCACTCACAAATGGATGCAAATAAACTTAAGAAAAGATGTGTTACAGAAGTTTTGTAATTTCCGTTTACATTGCTCTAGGCCAGAGGTAGGCAACCTTGGCTCTTTTATAACTGGTTGACTTCAACTCCCAGAATTCCTGAGCCAGCCACGCTGAGGGGAAAGGGAGAGGTTTCCAAGCTCAGCCATGTTGGCTCAGGAATTCTGGGAGTTGAAGTCCACCAGTCATGAGGGGGGCCATAGTTCCCTCATGTTGGCTCAGGAATTCTGGGAGCTGAAGTCCACCAGTCATAAAAAAGCCCAGGTTGCCTACTCCTGTCCTAAGTCCTCTTATGCGGTGAGCCTCCTAGACCAGGGATAGGCAACCTTGGCTCTTTTATGACTCATGGACTTCAACTCCCAGAATTCCTGAGCCAGCATGGCTAAGCTTGGAAACCTCTCCCTTTCCCCTCAGAGTGGCTGGCTCAGGAATTCTGGGAGTTGAAGTCCACGAGTCATAAAAGAGCCAAGGTTGCCTACCCCTGGTCTAGGAGGCTCACCGCTTAGAACAGGAGGACTTAGGACAGGGGTAGGCAACCTTGGCTCTTTTATGACTTGTGGACTTCAACTCCCAGAATTCCTGAGCCAGCCATGCTGAGGAGAAAGAGAAAGGGAGAAGCTTCCATGCTGAGTCATGCTGGCTCAGGAATTCTGGGAGTTGAAGTTCACGAATCATAAAAGAGCCAAGGTTGCCTACCCCTGCTTTAGATCAACACTGGTGCCAGGTCATGGTGGACTGGACCCAAATTCCTTAAGAGCTGTGAAAAGTGCGTCGGGAACTTGCCACGTATGACTTAGAGAAGCCTGCGAACTGAGCTTAAAAATAAATCAGCTTTGTCTATTGCCTCCCCCCCCCTTCACCAAGAATGTGACAGATGCGTCTGCCCATCAGTCCCACGGGAGGAGAGAATCACGTTGGAGGGCAGAAGGAACACCCACAGATTGGGCAACTGGCATGGAAAAGCTATCTCGTCCCCAGAAATATGGGAAGCATTTCAGGAGCGTTCTGGAAAGCCGGAGAAAAGAGGAAGAGAAAGAAATACTTGCAAGATTCCGTTAATGTGACTTCATGATAAGGACAGAGCGGGGATTCGTTGTTGGGACCACTTTGAAAGTAGAACCAAGCAGCGATTCTATGATTGCTCTTCCTCTTTTCTCCATAATTCAGACGGGCTCGTCACCCAATTTAGGCCTACATTTGTTTAAAAAGCCCAGGGAGATGAAGACATGAGGTCTCAGGAGATAATCAATTAAGCCAGGGGTCCCCAATACCAGGATTGTGGCCTGTTCCGACCCGGGCCGTACGAGCAGCTGGCCGGCACAGGGGCAGTTCAACTTGCACAAGCAGCAGACCAGCGCACACCCATGCAGCTCGGCATGCACAAGCGGTGGGCGGTATGCACGCACGCGTGCGCCACTCCTTCACTTGCACGGGCTGATTTCCCCTCTCCCGCTCGCCGGATCGCCAAGCCGTGATTTAGCCCTTGATAACACTGGTTAAAGAAAAGCTTGTTGACTCGTGACCTACTGAACGAACCCACAAATAGATGAGTTCAGACAACGCACTTGGGCAAATTCAAGCAGATCACATAAAGGCTTCGTACAATGATTGAGCACACTCATTTTGTGTGTGTGTGAGAGAGAGAGAGAGAAAGAGAGAGAGAGAGACAGACAGACAGACAGAAACAGACAGAGAGAGAGACAGAGAAAGAGAAGGAAAGGAAAGGAAAGGAAAGGAAAGGAAAGAAGGGAAGGAAAGGAAAGGAAAGGAAAGGAAAGGAAAGGAAAGGAAAGGAAAGGAAAGCAAAAGGAAGAATCAGCCATAGGCCAGGAGAAATGATTCTTACATTGTTTATAATAATCCCAAATTCACCAAATGTTTTACAGGCAGTCCTCGACTTACGACAATTAAGCCCAACATTCCTGTTGCTAAGCAAGACACTTGTTAACTGAGTTTTGCCCCATTTTACAGCCTTCCTCGCCACCCCCCTTAAGCGAATCCCGACAGCTGTTAAGTCAGTAACGGGGTTGTTCAGCAGATCTGTCTTCCCCTCCACCCCAATTAACTTTGCCTGAAAGGAGATTGCAAAAGGGGATCACCTGACCCCAGCACACTGCAACCGTCAAAAGTACATGCCAGTTCCCAAGCGTCTGAATTTTGATCACGTGGGGATCTGCAACGGTCGCGAAGGGGGAAAGCTCACTTTTTTCAGTGGCGCTGTACCTTCCAACGGTCACTAAACGAAGTCAATCGCTTGAACAAAAATAATTTCCAATTGACGTAAAAGGGGCCACATCTTATCCTGGAAAACACAGACCTACCTGCAGCTCCAGCGATGGAGGTATGATTGCCAGGCCCAAATTTCTTCTGGGACCTTCCGTCGGGGGAAGACGGCTCCTTCATCCGCTCGATGACATTTTCGGAGAGCTGAAAAGAACACAGGCCAAGAGTTTTGGGTTTTTTTTCAACGGCGTCCCTGGAACATGTATCATTCCCCTACTACACCTGGTCTTGAGTGTGAGATCTACAAGGTTTTCTAGCCCTAAAATAGCCTGGAGGGGCTTCAAAACCTTATCATGTATTTTAAGCCCACCGGCAGGTAAATGGAAATTTAATAATAATAACAACAATAATAATAAAGTTGGAAGGGACCTTGGAGGTCCTGCTCAGGCAGGAAACCCTACACCATTTCAGACAAATGGCTGTCCAGTCTCTTCTTAAAAACTTCCAGTGTTGGAGCATTTACCGCTTCTGGAGGCAGGTGGTTCCACTGGTTGATTGTTCTAACTGTCAGGAAGTTTCTCCTTAGTTCTAGGTTGCTTCTCTCCTTGATTAGTTTCCATCCGTTACTTCTTGTCCTTCCCTCTGGTGCTTTGGAGAATAGCTTGACTGCCTCTTCTTTGGGGCAGCCCCTGAGATACTGGAAGACTGCTATCATGTCCCCCCTCGTCCTTCTCTTCATTCAACTAGACCAGTGGTTCTCAACCAATTGGGGTCGAACAACCATTTCACGGGGGTCGCCAAACAACGCAGTCCGCCATTTTTTCCCCCTTTTCCTTAGCTGTGCTACTCCCTTTTATTTTATTGGCTTTTGAATTGTCCAGACTGTCTCTGCCCTGCTGAGCCCGCCAAAAGCCCCATTCTGCAAATGGTGCTGCACCAGTTGAGTAGTCCTCGACTTACGACCGGTTGAGTAGTCCTCGACTTACGACCGGTTGGGGGTCGCGGCATTAAAAAGGTTGAGAACCACTGAACTAGACATACCCAATTCCAGCAGCCGTTCCTTATATATTTTAGCCTCCAGTCCCCTAATCATCTTTATTGCTCTTCTCTGAACTCTTTCTAGAGTCTCAACATCTTTTTTACATCGTGGTGAACAAAACTGGATGCAGTGTTCCAAGTGTGGCCTTACCAAGGCCTTGTAAAGTGCTATTAATAGGCGGTTTTCCCCGGGCTGAACGCATCCTTCAACTTTGGCTATCCTTTATTTTGCCTTTAAAATAAAATAGCATTTTTTTAAAAAGGGGGGGAGGGACTCGGTAAGACGCTTGGAAACTTCTAAAAACACACACACACACAACTCGTGAATAGAGGGCTGGCAATCACGTGGCAGCCAAAGGTCCCTCTTTTCAAAAACCTATCTGCTCTCCCGCAGCCAATAATGTCAATAAAATTTCTCTGGCCTTTTTCCCATGGAGAGGTTGGGGAGATTGGGTGAGGTTCCCCCCCCCCCAAAAGAAACACAGAAGCTTGAAGGAAATCCAAAGCTTCAAAGAACTACTTATTTTCACAAGCACTGGAGAAAAAAAATCCATCCCTGTTTTGGGGGGGGGGGCGGGGGTCACAATTGGCAAGCAATGTCTAACAGCATAATCTTGGAAGACAAACCTTCAGGGCGACACCCACACACGAAATACCACTGGGGGGGTGCATACATGACCCACCAGTTGCCCCCTCAAATAGGGAGGCCTATTTGATACACACACACACACACACACACACACAAAACCTAACTCACTGCAGACATTTCATGACCCAACTGGGTAACATCATCAACGTTAGATGGGAGTAAAGGAGGAGGAGGAGGAGGAGACTGACTCTGGGTGTCCTTGATACTCTCTGAGCTTGGTTCTTTCACTGCAGACGTTTCATGACCCAACTAGGTTACATCATCAATGCAATTTTCTCACTGCACAGCACAATGCAGCCAAACAGAAGGCCAAGTTCAAGCGGGGTCAAGCTGGTTCGCCCTGGGGTCTCAAACTCTGCAAAAGGGTGAAGCCCCTGGGGCACTCCCTGCACCCTACCCTTTGCAGAGGGTCTCTCTAGGTGTGTGGGGGGGGGCAGTTGCCCATGCAATGGGGAGGGTTGAATTTGGAAGGGGGCCAAGTTTTGCAGGCTTCTTGCATCCCCCCTCAAAGGCGAAGGATGCAAAGAGGGCAGCGTTCCCCCAGGGGGCTTGGGAGTCCCACTCCACCCGCCTTGCTTGGCTCTGTAGTCCCCGGAGGAAGTGGGAGCCAGCCTTTCAATTTTAATTCATCATCATCATCATCCTGACATCATGAGGCCGCGAGTTCCGCAGGTCAGCTCTGTCCGGGTGAAGCTTCCCCCCCCTCCCCTCCCCTCTCCTCTCCCCCCTCCCCTGAGCATCTTCTCTTTGCATGCCGTTACCTAGGCAACGAGGGCGCCCCACCTCCCCAGCACTCCCCTCACCCCAACAACAAGCGGAGGGTCCCCTCCCCGCCTCACCCGGATGCCCTTCACGACCGTGATGTTGTCGTTTTCGTCCGCCTCGAAGGTGACCCTCCGCGGAACGCTCTCCCCGCCGCCCATGGCGCCCAAGGCCGGGTCAAACTGACTAGGCCGCGGCACGGGGCCCAAGGAGACTCGAGCTCCGCCCACCGGCGACCGCCATTGGCCCGCCGCCCCTGGCCGCCGCGCGCCGGTTGGTTGAAGGAGCGGTTGCCCATGGCGACAGCCGGCCCCACAAAGGGCGGAGCGGAAACTTTTCTTTTCTCCCGCTCTCAAGGAGGAAACTTTCCGGGGGAGAACCACGACTCCCGGGATGCACCGCGGCGAGGCCAGAGCCTCTCGGCGCAAGGCAAAAGGCCGGGAGGCTGCGCGAACGGGGCTCGACGCGCGTGGCATTCTGGGGGATGCAGTTCCAAGGTGACTTTGCAAATGGGAGGTAAAAGCCTGGCTAGGAAAAACAGGGACGGTGGATTCCTTCGGGTTGCAAAATTCTGGGCAACATTAAAGAAATGCAAATAAATTTAAAAAAAAATAATAATTCCTAGCTGCTCTGTGTTTTGCAGGCTGGGACCGTGGACTTGGAAGGGTCCTCTCCCCCAAGAGTCATTTAGTCGAGCCCTCTGGAACAGGGGTCTTCCAATGTGGCCCTTTGATGACTTGTGGACTTCAACTCCCAGAATTCCTCAGCCAGGCACGCCTGGCTGAGGAATTCTGGGAGTTGAAGTCTACAAGTCATAAAAGGGCCAAGTTTGAAGACATCTGGCTTATATGGCTCATGCTGGCTGAGGAATTCTGGGAGTTCCACAGTCGTCAAAGGGCCGAGTTTGAAGACCTCTGGCTTATATTAATGTGGAATAATGAACAATCACTAGAATAATGATGTGTCTGCATAATTACTGGAATAGTGCTGTGTTAGTAGTATGTGACTAACCTAATGCGCATTACACTTGGATACAATGTATGTAGCAAACTCTCCATTGTATACCCCTGAGAAACGAACTTAATGTATTACAATGTGTATTCCTTTGTTCCTGAGAAAAGGAAAGTATAAAACTGAAGTCTGAACCCACCCTTGGGGTTCAGAATTGCTGGTTGCTATTGCTTCTGAACCTGCGCAATAAATCTCTCTGCTAAAACCCTCTGGAATTCGTAAGAGTCCTTTCGTTTTCCACAAGAATATGGTCCATGCTGGCTAAGGAATGCTGGGAGTTGAAGTCCACAAGTCATCAAAGGGCCAAGTTTGAAGACCCCTGGTTTATATGGTCCATGCTGGCTGAGCAATTCTGGGAGTTGAAGTCCACAAGTCATAAAAGGACCAAGTTTGAAGACCCCTGGCTTATATGGTCCACGCTGGCTCAGGAATTCTGGGAGCTGAAGTCTACGAGTCATAAAAGGGCCAAGTTTGAAGACCCCTGCTCTATAGCTTTGAGATTTACCTTCAAGGAAAATAACATTGTGGGGTTAGTGAAGCACTTCTGGTTGAGCTTCATAGCCTTCTTTGAATCTTTGGAGCAATCCAGTGGCTAGTTGATTGGAAGAAGCCTGCATTTCATCACCAAAAAAAAAAAAAAAAAGACTTAACGGTGTGCAGACTATCTTTAATGATGTGTAGGAATGTGACTGAAGTCAGAGATGCTTTCTAGTGAGGGAAGTTAGCCCGGAGAAGGAAATATTAAAAGGGCAGAAAAATATATTTTTCCTCAAAAGGATTTTTTAAAAACCAAACCTGGCCCCAAATCTATCTCTCTGCCCCAAGCAAGAGCTAGCCCCATACAAATGCAGATGTAAAATCATCAGAGAATTGAAGCCAGAGCAATCAAGAAGACGAAAGAGAAGATCTGCATACCCACCCAAGCTCTAGGAGTCATTAGCCCCATCACCTGGGAAGCAGGATATGATAATAGGATTGAACCACAGATCTCAAGGCCTAGACACAAGGTTCATGCCACAGGAACAGGAAACTATTCCAAAAAAAGGCTAGAGGAGGTATAAAAACCTACTGCCCATGTGCTCAACTCCTCTTGCCTCTCCTCTGCTCTTTCTTGTAAGGACCATCTTTCTGCTTCTTCAATAAACTGTAACCTTCTTCCCAAAGCAGTCACCGTGTTGCTTATTTATCCCCAGCTTGGATGAACCTGGATGAAGACTTACTTCTGACACTAGGGAGCAGTCAAATAAGACAGGGGTCCCCAACCCACGTTCCGCAGCATGCCAGCAACCGGGCCGCATAAACAAGCAAAGCCCCAGCCAGCACACAAAACCACACACTCTCCGGTCCACGGAAAAACCTGTCTCCATGGAACCAGTCCCTGGTGCCCAAAAGATTGGGGATGTCTGAAATAAGAGACAGGATAGCCTGCAGCTGTATTATAGGTGGAAAAAGAGATTCAGAATGGACGGTTGCTGGAATTGGGTATGTCCAGTTTAATGAAGAGAAGGATGAGGGGGGACATCATAGCAGCATTCCAGTATCTCAGGGGCTGCCCCAAAGAAGAGGGAGTCAAGTTATTCTCCAAAGCACCTGAAAGCAGGACCAGAAGCAACAGATGGAAACTAATCAAGGAGAGAAGCAACCTAGAACTGAGGAGAAATTTCCTGGACCTGCCTTTCCACAGAATTAAGAAATTAACCGAATTTGATTATAGGCCTGCATTTTGTATTCAGAATATTTTAATAATTGGCATACGGTGGAATTTTTGTGTTCAATAATTGGCACACAAACGTATTTAGAATTTCACGGTGTCTAATAGTTGGCTTGCGATTGTGTTTTGTTTTTTTTTTCAAATTTCACTGTTGGAATCAATGGTATTTAGAATTCAACAGATCTTCTAGCAGTTGGCGCGCAGCGCTGTTGTGTATCTGACAATTGACATATGAAAGTTTAAATATTTTCTGCCTAACACAAATCAAAACAAGCGAGGACAGCCAACGCCTCCAATCCAATGGCAGCTGAATAACTGAAGGGACCATTTGAAATGAAAAGTTTAAATCTGAATTTCCTGATTCGTAGAAGTGGTTCCTAATAAAATATACACAACGTTTAACATTTCCTGACAGTTAGAAGAACTAACCTGTGGAACAACTTGCCTCCAGAAGTTTTGAATGCTCCATCACTGGATATTTTTAAGGAGAGACTGACAAGAGCACTTGTCTGAAATGGTATAGGCCAGGGGTAGGCAACCTTGGCTCTTTTATGACTCGTGGACTTCAACTCCCAGAATTCCAGAGCCAGCCATGCTGAGGGGAAAGGGAGAGGTTTCCAAGCTGAGCCAGGCTGGCTCAGGAATTCTGGGAGTTGAAGTCCAAGAGTCATGAGGGGGCCATAGTTCCCTCATGCTGGCTCAGGAATTCTGGGATTTGAAGTCCACGAGTCATAAAAGAGCCGAGGTTGCCTACCCCTGCTCTAGGCCGCTTTATGACTGGCGGACTTCAACTCCCAGAATTCCTGAGCCAGCCATGCTGAGGGGAAAGGGAGAGGTTTCCAAGCTGAGCCAGGCTGGCTCAGGAATTCTGGGAGTTGAAGTCCACGAGTCATAAAAGAGCCAAGGTTGCCTACCCCTGGTCTAGGAGGCTCACCGCTTAGAACAGGAGGACTTAGGACAGGGCTAGGCAAACTTGGCTCTTTTATGATTTGTGGACTTCAACTCCCAGAATTCCTGAGCCAGCCTGGCTCACCATGGAAACCTCTGCCTTTCTCCTCAGCATGGCTGGCTCAGGAATTCTGGGAGTTGAAGTCCACGAGTCATAAAAGAGCCAAGGTTGCCTACCCCTATTCTAAGTCCTCCTGTTCTAAACGGTGAGCCTCCTAGACCAGGGTCAGGCAACCTTGCCTCTTTTATGACTCGTGGACTTCAACTCCCAGAATTCCTGAGCCAGCCATGCTGAGGGGAAAGGGAGAGGTTTCCAAGCTGAGTCATGCTGGCTGAGGAATTCTGGGAGTTGAAGTCCATGAGTCATAAAAGAGCCAAGGTTGCCTAGCCCTGGTATAGGGTCTCAAGCTTGAACTGGGGGCTGGACTAGAAGACCTCCAAAGTCCCTTCCATCTCTGTTATTCTGTTATTGTGTAGGAAGAGAATATATATATAATACCAACAGGAAGCCAGTCAAAACATTACAGCAACCCACTCCATCCTCACCTGAAGGCCAGATATAAAATCAAATTTGTTGGGTACCGCAGTGGTGTTAAGTCTAGTAAATAAACCCTTGGTAGGGTACGTATGCTGCTTCTCCGAGCTTCAGAGTACAAAGCGCCAGGGAATTCCACCTTTAACATCAGTGTCAGCCAAACAGCTTCATGACCTTCAACAGGGCTGCTGATCGCCACAGAGTTTATTCATCACAAAAAATACGCCGCGGAGTTGCAGAACATCTCGGATGCCTTTTCGAAATCCCCCACCCCCAAGAGCATCAAGCCCAACATTGTCTCTCTCCTTCCCCCCCCCACCATGCCCAAGTTGGAAGCTCTTTGCAAAAGGAAAGTTTTGATCTTGCACTTCGATCCAGCTTGGCGGGTTGGGGAGGAAGATACACTGGGGGTGTTCTGAAGTGCCTCTACAATTCTATTCTATTCCATTCCATTCATTCTATTCTATTGTAATCTATTCTATTCCATTCCATTCCATTCCATTCCATTCCATTCCATTCCATTCTATTCTATTCTATTCTATTCTATTCTATTCTATTCTATTCTATTCTAATCTATTCCATTCCATTCCATTCATTCTTCTATTCTATTCTATTCTATTCCATTCTGTTCTTTCCATTCCATTCCATATTTTCTATTCTGTTCTGTTCTGTTCTATTCCATTCCATTTCATTCCATTCTATTCTTTTTCTATTCTATTCTAATCTAATTCTATTCCATTCATTCTTCTATTCTATTCTATTCTATTCCATTCCATTCCATTCCATTCCATTCCATTCATTCTTCTATTCTATTCTATTCTATTCCATTCTGTTCTTTCCATTCCATTCCATATTTTCTATTCTGTTCTGTTCTGTTCTATTCTATTCCCTTCCATTTCATTCCATTCTATTCTATTTCTATTCTATTCTAATCTAATTCTATTCCATTCATTCTTCTATTCTATTATATTCTAATTAATCTAATTCTATTTCATTCATTCTTCTATTCTATTCTATTCTATTCTATTCTATTCTAATTCTATTCCATTCATTCTTCTTTTCTATTCTATTCTATTCTATTCTTTCCATTCCTTTCTATTCCATTCCATATTTTCTATTCCATTCCATTCCATTCTATTCTATTCTATTCTATTCTAATTCTATTCCATTCATTCTTCTATTCTATTCTATTCTATTCTATTCTATTCTATTCTATTCTATTCTATTCTATTCTATTCTATTCTATTCTATTCGTATCTGGTTTATCCAGGGAGGATCACATCATGCCAGTCAGGTGTGACTGCCTTTGCAGCCTTCCTGCTTGGGGGTGTGTGGGTGTGGGTGTGGGTGTCAATTTGCTTTAGAAGTGCTGCTCTTCACAAGGAGACCCCTGCTGACACCCTCCAGGCTCTGCAGCCTCCCCACCTCGCCTCGGTTTCCAGAAAGCGATCACGTCGGCTGTGCTCTTTGCTAACCCACAGGGAAGTTTTCACATTTGTGCTGACTGCACCGTTGCAGCTCCAGGTGTAATTCCAGCCGTTTTATCTGCTTCTCGTCTCAGGGAACAGCCAGAGTTGACTTAACTGCTTGCATCAGCAAAAAGAAAAAGAAAAAAAGAAAATAGGGCCGGCGCTTCACTTGCGCGCCCGTGGGAGGTTCAAAGCTTGCCAATTCTCCCATGAAAAAATTATTTACCCAATAAGAGACCAACAGGAAGATCCCCGATTCTCTTTATTATTGTTATTATTATTTTTGCAGGCCCCCCCCCCCTTATTTCATCTCTTCGATCTGCTGGGTGTGATAAACAACAGGTTAATGCAATTTTCGGAATATTAAATCTGGGCACCGGTGACAGCTTCCCCAACCCAACTGGCTGAGAGCAGATGGCACTTTTTTCTCTTCTTAGCTAACCTTTGCAGGTGAGAGGAAGGAAGCAAGCACATGCAAATGAGCTAGGAAGAGGGGGGGGTCACACACACACACACACACACACACACACACCTTCGTTGTCAATGGGATGAAACTTTGAAAAGCTGCAGTATGACATAATTGGCCGGCTCCACAAAAACTGGAAACTTTTTTTCATCAAAAGCCAGGCTACGCCCTCAACTGAGCAGATCACATGACCTCGGGACACTACGACCGTCATCAATATGAATCAGTTGCCAAGCGTCTGAATTTTGATCCCGTGACCCCGGTGTGTGAAAAGTGTGGGAAAACGGTCATGTCACTTTTTTCAGTCCCGTTGTAAGTTCGAGCGGTCACTAAACCAATTGTTGCAATGAACAACCGAGCTGAGAATTTGTTTGCCTCAGCTTTTCTTAAATTCCAGCTGTCCTGGGATTGCAATTTCCAAAATTTATCCGGGCCATTTGCTTTTTTTTTCTCGCCACATCACACAATCCTATGATTCTCCCCCCCCCCCCGTGCCCCCCCCCCCACGGAGTCTTTCTGGGCTGCTCCCGATGTTTTCCATCATTACCTGCTCTTGGGAAGGAGAAAAAAATAAAATAGGGAATTTATTTCTTCTCCTCTCAGGATCTACCTCCCCGGTGGGGCCAATCACCAATGAAAGCAACAATACACAGGAGAACAGTTGTGTAGGCTGACAATCACAGTGGAAACACAGCTGTCCCTTTAATATATGCTTCTCAGTTCCCCTACAACCAATCTATGGATAAAAGATGTTGAGAGTCTAGAACAGTGGTTCTCAACCTTGACCATTTTAAGGCATCTGGACTTCAACTCCCAGAATTCCACAGCCAGCAATGCCGGCTGTGGAATTCTGGGAGTTGAAGTCCACATGCCTTAAAATGGTCAAGGTTGAGAAACACTGGTCTAGAAAGAGTACAGAGAAGATCTGGCATTTTTATTCACCTGTTGAGTCCTTCCCAAGGAGCTGGAATGAAGAACTGAAGAAGTTTCTTGGATGAAAAGTGAAACATCTTCAAGGAAAAACAAAAAAAAAAAGTCCAGTGAGTTCTGGTCCTGCCTTAGGCATGGAAGCCACCTGGGAGACCTTGCGCCAATCACCAGGAGACAGGGAGTTCTAGTCCTGCCTTAGGAATGGAAGCCAGCTGGGAGACCTTGCGCCAATCACCAGGAGACGGGGAGTTCTAGTCCTGCCTTAGGAATGGAAGCCAGCTGGGAGACCTTGCGCCAATCACCAGGAGACAGGGAGTTCTAGTCCTGCCTTAGGCATGGAAGCCACCTGGGAACCTTGCGTCGATCACCCAGGAGACGGGGAGTTCTAGTCTTGCCTTAGCCATGGAAGCCAGCTGGGAGACTTTGGGCTAATCACCAGGAGATGGGGAGTTCTAGTCCTGCCTTAGGCATGGAAGCCAGCTGGGAGACCTTGCGTCGATCACCCAGGAAACGGGGAGTTCTAGTCTTGCCTTAGCCATGGAAGCCAGCTGGGAGACTTTGGGCTAATCACCAGGAGATGGGGAGTTCTAGTCCTGCCTTAGGCATGGAAGCCAGCTGGGAGACCTTGCGCCGATCACCCAGGAGACGGGGAGTTCTAGTCCTGCCTTAGGCATGGAAGCCAGCTGGGAGACCTTGCGCCGATCACCCAGGAGACGGGGAGTTCTAGTCCTGCCTTAGGCATGGAAGCCAGCTGGGAGACCTTGCGCCGATCACCCAGGAGACGGGGAGTTCTAGTCCTGCCTTAGCCATGGAAGCCAGCTGGGAGACCTTGCGTCGATCACCAGGAGACAGGGAGTTCTAGTCCTGCCTTAGGAATGGAAGCCAGCTGGGAGAACTTGCGCCGATCACCAGGAGATGGGGAGTTCTAGTCCTGCCTTAGGCATGGAAGCCAGCTGGGAGACCTTGCACCAATCACCAGGAGATGGGGAGTTCTAGTCCTGCCTTAGGCATGGAAGCCACCTGGGAGACTTTGGGCTAATCACCAGGAGACGGGGAGTTCTAGTCCTGCCTTAGGCATGGAAGCCAGCTGGGAGACCTTGTGCCACTCACCAGGAGACGGGGAGTTCTAGTCCTGCCTTAGACATGGAAGCCACCTTTTGCTGCCTTGTTTATTAAAAAAAAAATAACAGTGGGATATAAATAAATAAACTGATCCACATTCGTGAGTCTCTGGCATGGGGGGGGGGGAAGAAAAAAAAACCCTCCTTTTTTTCCTCTCCTGTTTGTAACCAACACCCCGAGAGAGCTCCGTGATCAGAGAACGTTTTGGGGGGGGGGGGACTTCACTGCCAGACGTTATGTAAATGTAAATCCTTCGGAGGTAGGCATCAGCAGATGGTGTGCCGAAACACTCATAATTTTAGCCGGTGGAAACTGGCATTTCCAACTGTCCTCCTTAACATGTTGTAATGAGATGCACTGCTATTAATAATCCCAAATAACGAAACTAGATGGTCGGTGATTTTGGCCCTGGTTCCTACGAGCAGAAAGACACGGTAGTTCTTCTCTCTCCTTCTAGAACCCATTAAGGGCATCGTTTAGGCAAGAAAAACCAAATGCACAGATACATCATAGGGGGTACCTTGCTCAATAGTAGCAACTGTGAGAGGGATCTTGGAGTCCTAGTGGACAATCCCTTAAACATGAGCCAGCCATGTGCTGCAGCTGCCAAAAAAGCCAACACAGTGCTGGGCTGTATTCACAGAGGGATAGAATCGAGATCATGTGAAGAGTTAATACCACTTTACAAGGCCTTGGTAAGGCCACTCTTGGAATACTGCATCCAGTTTTGGTCACCACAATGTAAAAAAAGATGTTGAGACTCTAGAAAGAGTGCAGAAAAGAGCAACAAAGATGATCAGGGGACTGGAGGCTAAAACATATAAAGAATGGTTACTGGAATTGGGTAGGTCTAGTTTAACGAAGAGAAGAACGAGGGGGGACATGATAGCAGTCTTCCAGTATCTCAGGGACTGCCCGAAAGAAGAAGCAGTCAAGCTATTCTCCAAAGCACCAGAGGGAAGGACAAGAAGCAACGGATGGAAACTAACCAAGGAGAGAAGCAACCTAGAACTAAGGAGAAACTTCCTGACAGTTGGAACAATTAACCAGTGGAACAGCCTGCCTCCAGAAGCAGTGAATGCTCCAACACTGGAAGTTTTTAAGAAGAGACTGGACAGCCGTTTGTCTGAAATGGGATAGGGTTTCCTGCCTGAGCAGGGGGTTGGACCAGATAACCTCCAAGGTCCCTTCCAACTCTATCATCATCATCATCATCATCATCATCATTATTTAATTATTATTAATTATTATTATTTCTATGTTTTTCTGATACTAGCAATAGCAATAGCACTTAGACTTATATACCGCTTCCCAGTGCCTTTACAGCCCTCTCTAAGCGGTTTACAGAGTCAACCTATCGACCCCCCCCCCAACAGTCTGGGTCCTCGTTTGACAGACCTCGGAAGGATGGAAGGCTGAGTCAACCTTGAGCCGGTCAGGATCAAACTCCTGGCAGTTGGCAGAGTCAGCCTGCAATACTGCATTTCTAACCACTGCTGCGCCACCAGGGCTCCCCATCCCTGGGTCACCAAAGATCCACGGAGATTGCAATTCTTGGGATACCAAGGCAGGAATCTTCCAGAAGCCCCCAATCCCTTCATCCTAGAGTAGGCCAGTTTTGGAAAGGATCGGCTCAACCATCTCCAGAGGCCCATGTGCGTATCAATGGAGCTTCACTCCTGACAAATCTTGTCGCTTTAGCAAGCGGAGTTGAAAAGAGAGATTACAGCCAGCACACACAACATGCCCCCAAGCATTTGACTTATGCAGTGACTTCTAGGATCAGCCCCTTGGATCAGCTATTTCCTGGCGGGAAAGGCAGCAAAGGTGTGGAGCCAGGCTGCTTTATTTTCCACCTAACGTTTTCAGCAGAGCCTCAGATAAGTTCGAATGAGAAAATGTATTTTTATTTCCTTTTTTTTTTTATCCCCCGCCTAGGAGCGATTCTTCCCTCCCTCTTTCCCTTCCCTTCAAGGGATTTTAATTAAGTCAACACCTGATTAGGACTTTGGCAGCCAAATTATATTTTGGAAGGTTTTTATCATTGAAAATGATTGTTCTTGGGGGGGGGGAGGCGTCAATTCCGCTGGAATATAAGCGAGAGGGACACCTTTACATCTCTACGCCCGCGAAGGGAGAGGGGCGTTTTCTTTGTTTTAAAATATCTTCTCCGGGCATGGATTTGGCTGGCTGTTTTTGTTGGGTTCCTTCCTCTGCGGATTTTAGCTGGTTTCCTTGGCATAGGTGAACCGTGTCTCTTGCTTAAATTGTTTTTCTGTGGCTGCAGGTGGCTCTAATATACTTTCCTCTGCCAAATTTGAAGAGGGAAGCTCTTCCCCCCCCCCCGAAAAAAAAGCTAGGCACACCTGTGCAGAGGTAAGCACCGTTTGCAAAAATAAACACCGACCGTGTTTACAAATAACGTTCGGCTTCCTTTGGTTTCCAGTTGGCGTGGAGATAATTGAATAAGCCATGTTTTCATCAGCTGTGGCCTTGCACAATGTATACAACTGAACATTCCCCAAAAGGTGCCCCGATGCTCAGGAACCTTTTTTTTTTTTTTGCTTGCAGAAGAAGAGACTGACACAGGTGCAAATTGTGCACTCCAGCTGCACTTGCACATCATCATCCTGTGGTTTGCTTAGCTATGGTTTCGCTGGACAAATCTGAAATGGCTGGGTTCATACAACATCCTAAACAGCCGGCTTGCAAATCAAAATGGCTGTAAGAACCGTGACGGCGCAGTGTTTAGAATGTAGTATTGCAGGATAATTCTGCCGATGGCCAGCAGTTCGATTTTCACTGGCTTGTGGTTGACTCAGCCTTCCGTCCTTCCGTGGTCGGTAAAATGAGGACCCAGATGTTGGGGGGCAACAGGCAGACTCTGTAAACCACTTAGAGAGGGCTGTAAAGGCACTGTGAAGCGGTATATAAGTCTAAGGGCTATTGCTAAGTCCTAAGGAAGGAAGGAAGGAAGGAAGGAAGGAAGGAAGGAAGGAAGGAAGGAAAAAAGGAAGGAAGGAAGGAAGGAAAAAAGGAAAGAAGGAAGGAAGGAAGGAAGGAAGGGAGGGAGGAAGGAAGGAAGGAAGGAAAGAAGGAAGGAAGGAAAGAAGGAAGGAAAGAAGGAAAGAAAGAAGGAAGGAAGGAAAGAAAGAAGGAAGGAAAGAAGGAAGGGAGGAAGTAAAGAAAGAAGGGAAAGAAGGAAGGAAGGAAGTAAAGAAAGAAGGAAGGAAAGAAAGAAGGAAAGAAGGAAGGAAGGAAAGAAGGAAGGAAGGAAGGAAGGAAAGAAAGAAAGAAAGAAAGAAAGAAAGAAAGAAAGAAAGAAGGAAAGAAGGAAAGAAAGAAGGAAGGAAGGAATCCTAGTGGTGCAGTGGTTAGAATGCAATATTGCAGGCAAACTCTGCCCACAGCCTGGAGTTCAATCCTGATCACTCAAGTTTGACTCAGCCATCCATCCTTCCAAGGTCGGTCAAATGAGGACCCAGATAGTTGGGGAGGGGCAACAGGCTGACTCTGTAAACTGCTTAGAGAGGGCTGTAAAGGCAGTATGAAGCAGCATATAAGTCTAAGGGCTATTGCCGTTGCTGTTTGTGCAACACATGAATTGAAATCTATCAAAGCACCTGGCTTCTTAGTGCCATGAGTCTACTCCGTTAGCTTCCTGTTATGAATCTCTATAAAGATGGTTACGCTCAGTTATTTCAGGGTCCTCCTTCCTCACGGAGAAGAGGTTTGGGGGGGATGCTTCTGGATAAACGCTGAATGACCGTCGCTAACTCTGCTTTCTCGTCTTCATGGCTCTCCCACCTTCCCAATGCCTCTAACTCAGGGATGTCAAACTCAATTTCATTGAGGGCCGCATCAGGATTGCGGTTGCCCTGGGGTGCGTGTGGCCAGAGTGGGTGCAGCCTACTGGGTGGGCGTGGATGGAGTGGGTGTGGCCTACTGGGTGGGCATGGCCAGCTCTACATCATTCGTGTCAAGGGTGCCTGTGGGGGCCTGGGCAGGAGTGGGACAGATCTGAGGGTCTCTGGCAGAAGGGGGGGGGGACCGGGGCAAGCGCCAAGGCATGGTCCATTTCTTCATTCCTCACAAAGGGTGACCCCTCCCCAGCATGCACCCAAGGAGTGGAGCCGACGCAGCTGTTTCTGGACATCTTGTGGAGCTAAGACCGAATGCGTTTCAGCATAGATGGCCACCACAAAATTGTACATTGGCTCCCGGCCGGCCTGGGCCAGGGCCAAGGCAGCAGGGGTCGTTCCCTCACTGTTTCCAGGATGGCTTCGCAGGCCTCATTAAACCGCTTCACGGGCCACATCCGCCCCCCCGGGCCTTGTGTTTGACATGTCTGCTCTAACTCTAAAATCCTTTTGATATTATGGTTCCGGTTAATGAAATGAATATCGGGAGCTCTTTTTCTGATTCTATCTGCTCTTCACCAAAAGAGGTCCTAGGCTGCAGAGCTAACCCACAGCCCTGGCCATGCAGGTGAGAAAGGAGCTTTGAAAGTCACAAGGTTTGAAGAGTCATGTCCATCACTCAACCTGGGGACCACTTGCAGATCAACCAGCAACTCAAGGAAGCCGTACGCAGCAGCGCGGAGAGATTTCAGCACCTCGGACAGCGACAAAGTGATTTCCATCCACCCCAGTGAGACGTTGCCTCATTTTTGCCTCATTTTACGACTTTTCTTGCCCCGGCTGTTCGGTGAATCGCTGCAGTTGATGAGTTAGTAACCCAGTTGTTAAGTGAATCTGGCTCCCCCCCCCACTGGCTTTGCCTGTCGGAAAATCGCAAAAGGGGATCCCGTGACCATGGGACACAGCAACGGTCATAACTGTGAACCCAGTTGCCAAAGGGGCTGAAGTTGGATCACGTGACCCACGGGGATGCTGCAAAGGTTGTAACTGTGGGGGGGGGGAAGTCATGTCGCACTTTTCAGCGCTGTTGTAACTTCGAACCGTCACTAAATGAACTGTAGTAAGCTGAGGACTACCTGTAATATCTCTCTAAAATTGTAGTCTGTTTCTTTTAATTAAAAGAAATGTTTTAGTATTATCAGAAACAAGCCAAGCTAGGGACCCCCTTTTGTGATTTTCTGACAAACCGAGTCTATGAGGAATTCAAGTTCAGTTAACAACTCTGTTACTAACTTAACAACTCCAGTAATAATAATAATAACAACAGTAGTAGTAGTAGTAGTAGTAGTAATAGTAGTAGTAATAATAATAATAATAACACCATCAAACATCCACATCTGCCTATTCCAGGTCCTGGGTAAGGACGATAGATAGACAAAATGCCAAATCCAGTCTGAACATCTGGCTGACTGTGCGATGATCAATAATAGTAATAATAATAATAATAATAATAATAATATAGTAATAATAATAATAATAATAATAGAAGTTGGAAGGGACCTTGGAGGTCTTCTAGTCCAACCCCCTGCTCAGGCAGGAAACCCTATCCCATTTCAGACAAATGGCTGTCCAGTCTCTTCTTAAAAACTTCCAGTGTTGGAGCATTCACTGCTTCTGGTGGCAGGTTGTTCCACTGGTTAATTGTTCTCACTGTCAGAAAATTTCTCTTTAGTTCTAGGTTGCTTCCCTCCTTGATTAGTTTAAGTGATTCACTTAAAACCTGCCTCACTTAGCAACAGATATTTGGGGCTCAGCTGTGGTCATAAGCTGAGGATTGCCTTGACTTATGTTGTATATTGATTGCCCCAGGTCAAATAAATGCCATTTTTAGACACACTGACAAACTCCTTAGGACAGTGATGGCGAACCTTTTAGAGACCGTGCCCAAACTGCATCCCAAAACCCACTTATGCATCATCGGGTGCTGGGTGGGTGTGGCCCATTGGGTGGGCATGGCTGCAGTGGTGACAGCAGATTGGGTGGGACTAAAAAGTTCAATCAATCAATTCCAACTTTGCAAGATTTTTTTTTCCCACAAGAAGTTGAAATTGATTGATTGATTGAACCTTTTTTTTTTTTTGGCACATGGCGGCGGAGGCCTAAAGCGAAAAGGTTTTATAAAACCCAGCTGAAGGCCTAGGACTGGGGCGACGGCGCCCGTGCCCACAGAGAGGGCTCTGAGTGCCGCCTCTGGCACCTGTGCCATAGGTTCGCCACCACGGCCTTAGGATCATCAAATGGAGATTGATCTGGAAGTGGCCCTCATCACCATTTGATGAAGAATATATCTGGGGGGGGAAACAAAAAACAAAGAAAATAGTCTTTTTGTTAGCTCTGCTCGTCTGACAAATTCAGGAAGCAGTGAGCAGCTCTGGAATAATAATTAGCTAAACTGATGACATAAAACCTGCTGACAAAGCAAAACGCTAGATAAGAGCCACCAATATACATGTTACATTCCCTTAAAATAACGAGTTTGCACAGCAAATACCAGCTCACGGCCAAAGGGAGATTGGGATTCGCACATGACCTTAGTTCATGTTGTGGTGATGAATTTTTAGCTGACTGGAGTTCAAGGCCGTGAATCGTGGGTTATTTGTTGTATTTTTAGCCTTTTATGATCAGCTGGTTAGGTGGGGAGGGGGTCTTTCCCTATGTAACCCCCACAACAATAACCCTATGGCCTCTGGGAGAGTAACTAAGCAAAGGTGGCATTCAACCCTGGTCTCCACAGGCATTGACCAACACAGAATAACAAATTGGAAGGGACCTTGGAGGTCATCTAGTCCAACCCCTGCTTCCAACTTTATTATTATTGTTGTTGTTGTTATAAAAATGCTGCTCTACATTATACTGGTGGGATTTTGATCACATGGGGAATCTGCAACAGTTGTGTGAAAAAAGTGACATGACTTTTTTCAATGCTATTGTATCTTTGAACAGTCATTAAACAAATGATTGTGGGTCTAACTGTATATTGGAGCAAAAAAAAAAGGACTGAATTCATGGATCCAACTTAGAGATTCTATGCTTGGTTGGGCTGAATATGTTATCTGAATAAACCCTTCAGGTGCAGTTAATCAAACATGATGAAATAAATCACAGAACAATCTGAAGTGTGCGTTTTAAGCGTGAGAAGGTGTGGACGTAAAGCAGTCACAAAATTGACTTACAGGTTCTCCTTAATTCCGCCCCCCCCCCCCCCGCTTTATTAGGAGAACAAGAAGTGGTTCCATACCCATTTAAATGAGTTTATACTGACGCTCCTATGCTTTTTGTGATTTACTGTCTCTATTTAAGCTAAGATGTTATTGAAGTTTTACGATCAGCTTAAAAAATGCCATTAGGGTTTAACGGCGTCCCGCTTGAGAGAAAAACCGGGATTTTAAATGAAAAGCAGTGATCTGTGGTTTGAGGATGCCAGCCGGATATGGGACCGAGGGATCCTGTGTGGATTTCCAGCTGGGAGTTACGAGGGAAACTGAAAATACATCATTTCCATTTTTCTGGAGGAGGAGATTCTATAAGTAGTCCTCTACGTACGACCACACTTGATTCCAAAATTTCTGTCGCTAAGTGAGACGTTTGTTAAGAGAATTTTGTCCTGTTTTACGACCTTTCTTGGCTCAGTTTGTTAAGTGAATCACTGCGGTTCATTACTTAGTAACACGGTTGTTAAGCGAATCTGGCTTCCCCATCGAGTTTGCTTGACAGAAGGTCACAAAAGGGGATCACGTGATTTCAGGACAGTGCAACCGTCATAAGTACATTCCAGTTGCCAAGCCTTTGAATTTTGATCACCTGACTGTAGGGGATGCTAGAACGGTCGTGTTTAAAACGGTCATAAGTTTATTTATTTATTTATTTATTTACAAATATTTATATGCCGCCCAATCCCAAAGGACTCAGGGCGGCGTACAAAGTTAAAAACAGTCATAAAACAATAAAATAATCCAGTCATACTACGAGTCCGATCCTATCCCGGCCCCCCGGGGACATCAGCCCCAGGCCTGCCGGAACAGGAGAGTTTTAATGGCTTTCTTAAAGGGAGGCAGGGTGGGAGTAGTTCGAACCTCGGGGGAAAGTTGATTCCACCAGGTCGGAGCCACCACAGAAAAGGCCCTTCCCCAAGGGCCCGCCAGCCGACATTGTCTGGCCGACGGGACCTGAAGGAGGCCCAATCTATTGCTTTTTCCAATGCCATTGTAACTGTTGTGATTCCTCACCAGCCAGTGGACCCGGCAGGTGAGTCTGAGGAATCAGAGGAGGAGGAGGAGGAGGGGCCTGGAGTGACATCAGAGTCAGAGGAAGGCTCTGAGGAGCTCCAAGATGTACAGTCGGACGAGGAGCCTAGCCCCTCTACTTGCGCTCAGGCTAAGACACAGCTGTGCTGGGAGGCTGAGTTGGACAGTGATGAAGAACAGCTGGGACAAATCCCGGGTGCAGGAAAGCGCAGGCAAGAGAAGCGAGTAGGACAGAGGAATGCAATGGGGCGGCTCCAAAGGCAAAGGAGAAGGCATTAGGAAGCCACGGCTGCATAATAAAAGGGAAGGTGTGGAAGGTGCCAGTGACCGAAGGCAACCGTTTGTGATGAGGATCAAGTTTCTGTGAACTGTGTTTGTTTGCCTTGGACATTGACTCAGGTCTGTGAGAATAAAAGGGGTTGTTTTTTTCTTGTGGTTCCAGCCTGCTTGATTGGAAGAGGGGCTTCTCCTTGTGAGCATAACAAGGATTCACGTCGGCTGGGACAGAGCAGTAACTTCGAACGGTCGCAAAATGAACTGTTGTAAGTTGAGGACTACCTATACTGGAATTGGCATCGAGGTGTCGGCGGGGAAGGTCAGAAAAGGCAAGATGACAGCTGCATTGATTGAAGCTCTGCCTTTGGTGATTGGTCACCTGCATGGTTGAAGCGGCCATCTTGACCTTCCTCTCTCCCACAGAGATGATCCTTGTTGAGAGATGGGCTCAAAAAACACAGCCGTGGTCCAAACCTAGATCTGGACTCATGCAGCAAATGTCATTTAACCGTAAAAATGGAAAGAAGGAAGGATAGATGATCAGGAAGGATGGGGGGAAGGAAGGAAGGTTTGGATGAGAAAGGGAATAATGAATGAATGAAGGAAAGAAGGAAGGAAGGGAGAGAGGGAGGGAGGAATGAAGGAAGGAAGGAAGGAAGGAAGGATAGAGGATCAGGAAAGAAGGAGGGAAGGAAAGTTTTGATGAGAAAAGGAAAAAGGTCAGAAAGGAAGGAAGGAAGGAAGGGAGAGAGGGGGAGGAAGGAAGGAAGGAAGGAAGGATAGAAGATCAGGAATGATGGGGGGAAGGAAGGAAGGTTTGGATGAGAAAGGGAATGAATGAATGAACGAAAGAAGGAAGGAAGGAAGGGAGAGAGGGATGGAGGAAGGAAGGAAGGAAGAGAAAGGAAAGGAAAGGAAAGTATGTTGGTTTTGATGAGGAAGGAAAGAAGGAAGGAAGGAAGGGATACTATCATTTATAGTTTGTGAATGAGTATATTGAGTTCACATCACCTGGTGTGAAACATTCCACAAACTTTGAATAAACCGCAGTTTCATGCAGTGTAGGAGTCCAGACAACTCAATTCAAGCTTGCGCCACACTTGCACCCGTTTTGGCTGCGAATCTAGCCATTCAGTTTGTTTCATAAACTATACTTTATTTGCCGGCTTGTTTGTTTACTCCTTGCCTTTATTATTTTTATAACTCAAAGCAGTAAACATACCTAATACTCCTTCCTTCTCCTATTTTCCCCCACAACAGCCCTGTGAGGTGAGTCTGGCTGAGAAAGAGGGAGTGGCCCAAAGTCACCCAGCCAGCAGTCATGCCTAAGGCGGGACTAGAACTCACCGTCTCCTGGTGATTGGCCCAAAGTCACCCAGCTGGCTTTGATGGCTAAGGCGGGACTAGAACTCACCGTCTCCTGGTGATTGGCCCAAAGTCACCCAGCCATCTTTCATGCCTAAGGCAGGACTAGGACTCACCGTCTCCTGGTGATTGGCCCAAAGTCAACCAGCTGGTTTTCATGCCTAAGGCGGGACTAGAATTCACTGTCTCCTGGTGATTGGCCCAAAGTCACCCAGCTGGCTTTCATGGCTAAGGCGGGACTAGAACTCACCGTCTCCTGGTGATTGGCCCAAAGTCACCCAGCTGGCTTTCATGCCTAATTCCGAGTCTCCTGGTTTCTAGCCTGGCGCCCTCACCACTAGGCTCAGCTGTCTCTCTGGGTTTAGTACCCTCTACTATCCTGGTTAACTGATGACTAAGGATGCTGGCAAGCAGCGAGTGGTTTACGAGTCCCAAATACCCTATTTGGCTGTATATGGAGCTGAGAAACAGATGCGGTGGGCTGGGAAAATCTATTTTTGTTCTCAGAGCTGTTTACATCAAGTCCCTCGTTAGATTCAACCTGAGCGCTGAATGGCATTGAAAAAGGAACTTTTTTTCCTTTTCACCTCTCCCTCCTCAGGGGAACCGTACAATGTGCACAAAACAAAAAAAAAGCAGGAAGAGAAATTTGTCTGACAAGAGAAATGTTTCTCTGTCTCTTTCTTGCAAAGATTGGGGAAATGGGGAAAGGAAAGCGGTGCTCCAGATGCAGCCCGTTCTTGACTTACAAGCGTTTGTTTAGTGACCGTTCAAAGTATAGTATACAGGTATAGTACAGTGGGTACCTTGCTCAACAGTAGTAACTGTGAGAGGGATCTCAGAGTCCTAGTGGACATAACACAATTTACAACCGCTTGTAAATTAATTTTTTTTTTTGTTCTTTCTTTGTCATTTGGTGATGAATATGGCAAAGTCTTCTGGCATGGTATAGCCCAGGGGTAGGCAACCTTGGCTCTTTTATGACTCGTGGATTTCAACTCCCAGAATTCCTGAGCCAGCCTGGCTCAGCTTGGAAACCTCTCCCTTTCCCCTCAGCATGGCTGGCTCAGGAATTCTGGGAGTTGAAGTCCACGAGTCCTAAAAGAGCCAAGGTTGCCTACCCCTGGTATAAGAGGCTCACCACTTAGAACAGGAGGACTTAGGACAGGGGTAGGCAACCTTGGCTCTTTTAGGACTCGTGGACTTCAACTCCCAGAATTCCTGAGCCAGCCACGCTGAGGGGAAAGGAAAGGTTTTCAAGCTGAGTCATGCTGGCTCAAGAATTCTGGGAGTTGGTCCACGAGTCATAAAAGAGCCAAGGTTGCCTACCCCTGGTATAAGAGGCTCACCACTTAGAACAGGAGGACTTAGGACAGGGGTAGGCAACCTTGGCTCTTTTAGGACTCGTGGACTTCAACTCCCAGAATTCCTGAGCCAGCATGGCTCAGCTTGGAAACTTCTCCCTTTCCCCTCAGCGTGGCTGGCTCAGGAATTCTGGGAGTTGAAGTCCACCGGTCATAAAAGAGCCGAGGTTGCCTACCCCAGACTAGGAGGCTCACTGCTTAGAACAGGAGGACTTAGGACAGGGGTAGGCAACCTCGGCTCTTTTATGACCGGTGGACTTCAACTCCCAGAATTTCTGAGCCAGCCACGCTGAGGGGAAAGGGAGAAGTTTCCAAGCTGAGCCATGCTGGCTCAGGAATTCTGGGAGTTGAAGCCCACGAGTCCTAAAAGAGGCAAGGTTGCCTACCCGTGTCCTAAGTCCTCCTGTTCTAAGTGGTGAGCCTCTTATACCAGGGGTAGGCAACCTTGGCTCTTTTATGACTCGTGGACCAACTCCCAGAATTCTTGAGCCAGCATGACTCAGCTTGAAAACCTTTCCTTTCCCCTCAGCGTGGCTGGCTCAGGAATTCTGGGAGTTGAAGTCCACCAGTCATAAAAGAGCCAAGGTTGCCTACCCCTGTCCTAAGTCCTCCTGTTCTAAGACCAGGGGTAGGCAACCTTGGCTCTTTTATGACTCATGGACTTCAACTCCCAGAATTCCTGAGCCAGCCGTGCTGAGGGGAAAGGGAAAGGTTTCCAAGCTGAGCCAGGCTGGCTCAGGAATTCTGGGAGTTGAAGTCCATGAGTCATAAAAGAGCCAAGGTTGCCTACCCCTGGTATAGCCCAACCCTCAGAGGCCATTCCATTTTTTCAGGCGTTTTGGAAATCCAGTCCTCTCTCTTCCCAACATCAGAATAGCCTCTTTTCTTTCTGGAGTTGTAAGGGAGCTCAGAGGTCCTCTAGTCTGACCTCCCACTCAGCGCAAGAAGAGAATTTTAATTCAAGAACATTCTCCGGGTCATCCTTACAAAGCCTTCTCGCTTTCCACCCGGGGTCCTCGTAGTCATTTTCTCCTGGTGGTGTGTGTGTGTGTGTGTGTGTTTTTGTTTTTTGTTTTATTTTCTACTTTGCACCCTCTTCACCTCTGCACACATATTTTTTAAAAGGCAACTAGATGCAGGGAAATGATTTTCTGCAAGAGATGAGGCTGATAAGATGCTGGAGGCAGGGGAATGTGAGCAGAGGTGATATTAAAGAGAGGGAGGGAAAAAAAAAATTGGAAGGACCGGATAGGTTGACTAAATTAAAGATCGGCTGCTGTAAAAGAGACACCCAAAGGAAGATGGAATTTTACCCAGCCGCCCTTATGCTTGCACCTTCTGCAGGTTTCAAAAGCTGGGGGTGGATAACCAACCCATGAACAAAATCCCGTCAGGCAAATTGCAACCGCTAGCAGACGTCTTTGGAGGCAAAGAGATTCCTTGTCCCTTCCTTTTGGTGTGCTTTCCAAAAAATGTTGGGCAGAAAAATACATTTTATGAGAGGAAACTCCAGACTTAATAATAACAATAATAATAAAGTTGGAAGGGACCTTGGAGGTCATCTAGTCCAACCCCCTGCTCAGGCAGGAAACCCTATCCCGTTTCAGACAAAGGGCTGTCCATTCTCTTCTGAAAAACTTCCAGTGTTGGAGCATTCACCGCTTCTGGTAGCAGGTGGTTCCACTGGTTAATTGTTCTCACTGTCAGGAAGTTTCTCCTTAGTTCTAGGTTGCTTCTCTCCTTGATTAGTTTCCATGATCCGTTGCTTCTTGTCCTGCCTTCAGGTGCTTTGGAGGATAGCTTGACTCCCTCTTCTTTGGGGCAGCCCCTGAGATACTGGAAGACTGCTATCATGTCCCCCCTCATCCTTCTCTTCATTAAACTAGACATACCCAATTCCATCAACCTTTCCTTATATGCTTTAGCCTCCACTCCCCTGATCATCTTTGTTGCTCTTCTCTGTACTCTTTCCAGAGTCTCAACATCTTTTTTACATCGTGGTGACCAAAACGGAATGCAGATTTCCAAGTGTGGCCTTCCCAAGGCCTTGTAAAGTAGTATTAACACTTCACGTGATCTTGATTCTATCCCTCTGTTAATGCAGCCCAGCACTGTGTTAGCTTTTTGGCAGCTGCAGCCCACGGCTGGCTCATATCTAAGTGATTGTCTTGCCTATATTATTTCCAAAATTTGATAAAACAGCACAGGTAGTCCTCGATTTAATGTCCCCAATGGAGCCCAAAATTTCTGTTGCTAAGCGAGATGGTTATTTCGTGAGAGTTCTCAATTAACGACCGCGACCGAGCTCAAGATTGCTACTAAGTGAGACGGTTGTTAAGTGAACCTCTCGTGACCCCTTTTACTGCCTTTCTTGCCACCATTGTTAAGCAAATCACCACAGCTGAAGGTCACAAAAGGGGATCGCGTGACCCCCTCTGGAATACTGCGACCGTCATAAGTATGAGTCAGTGGCCAAGCGTCGGAAATTTTTAATCACATGATTGTGGAGATGCTGCAACGATGGTCGTCAGTGTGAAAAATGGTCCTAAGTCCCGTTTTTCAGTGCCGTTGTAACTTCGAACGGTCACTAAATGGACTGTCGTAAGTTGAGGACTATCAGTACAAAGTAGAAAGGAGCGGCAAATGTTTACAGGTAACGTTTCCTCGACCCACAACCAGTTTTTTTTAGTGACCGTTTGAAGTTACAATGGCATTGAAAGAAATGACCCGCAACCAGTCCTCACACTTATGACCGTTGCAGCATTCCCCACAGTCACGTGATCAAAATTCAGGCACTTGGAAACCGACATGTATTTACGACGGTTGCAGCATCCTGGGGTCACTTGACCCCCCAATTGCGACCTTCTCAGCCGGCATCGGACAGGCAAATTCAATGCAGGAAATCCGATTTGCTTAATGACGTCCTGATTCACTTAACAACTGCAGTGTTTTATTTAGCAATCATGGCAAAAAAAAAAAGGTTGTAAATTTAGGCACGGCTGACTTAGCAGTGGAAACTGAGATCTCCGTTGTGGAAGTAAGTTGAGGACGGCTATCGCCGTTCCCGTCTGTTCCTATCCTGCACATATACGGATGTGTTTCCGTTTTCCGCTAATTCTAGTAAATAATGCATAAATTACATGGGAAGAAATGTTTATTTCCTAGGATGGATATCTGAATTGCCACAAACACCCAGGTGGATTTCAAAGGTCAAAGGCAGGACTAGAACTCACGTCGCCTAGTGATTGGCCCAAAGTCTCCCTGCTGGCTTTCACGCCTAAGAAAGGTCTAGAACTCACCGTCTCCTGGTGCTTGGCCCAAAGTGACCCAGCTGGCTTTCATGGCTAAGATGGCACTAGAACTCGCTGACTCCTGGTGATTGGCCCAAAGTTATCCAGATGGCCTTCATGCCTAAGGCAGGACTAGAACTCACCATCACCTATCAATTGGCTTAAAGTCTCCCTGCTGGCTTTCATGCTAAGGCAGGACTAGAACTCACCATCTGCTGGTGATTGACCCAAAGTCACCCAGATGACTTTCATGCGTAAGGCGGGACTAGAACTCACTTCTCCTGGTTTCTAGCCTGGAGCCTCAACTATTAGACCAGTGGTTTTCACCCTTTTTAATGCCATGACCGCCAACCGGTCGTAAGTCGAGGACTTTCCCTGCTCGGGAGCGCCACGCATGCGTGGTGCCACCCCTTGCGCCGGCCGAGGCGTAGCTGGCAAACAGCAGAGACGGCGGAGGCCGACCACCGGCTGGGCCACCAGCTGGCCCAGCCCAAGGGAGGTAAGGCACCCGCCGGGCCCCACGCGCACCAGCAACCCTCCCTGCGCCCGCCGGCCTCCCATCTCCCACCCCTGGCCTTCTTTTCCTTACATTTTTAGTAGTTGCTCAGCAGGGAGGGGTGGAAGCTTCCAGACAGCTCGCCTTCGCTGCAGACAACTTGCAGCACCATTTGCAGAATGGGATTTTTGGCGGGCTCAGCAGGGCAGAGACAGCCTGGACAATTCCGGTTGGCTTTTGAAAGCCAATAGAATTAGACTCTATTCAAGAGAGTCTATTCTATTGGCTTTCAAAAGCCAATAGAATAAAAGGGAGTAGCACAGCTAAGGAAAAGGGGGAAAAAATGGTGGATTGCGTTGTTTGGCGACCCCCGTGAAATGGTCGTTCGACCCCAAATGGGGTCCCAACCCACAGGTTGAGAACCACTGTATTAGACCAAATTGTCTCGCTCATTCATTCATTCATTCACTGTTGATCTTCTGACCATCATCAAGATTTGATTAGAGTTGATTAGATTTGATTTGATTAGATTTAATTTGATTAGATTTGATTAGATTAGATTTGAAAACATTTACAGCCCCCCTCCCCTTGGAAGCTTCCATCCCTGGGCCTGATCCTTCCTCTCCCAATTGCTCCTGAGCGATCACAGCAACTTCTCCGCAGGGAAGCAACTTGCACAAATCACAACCAAGCAGATTTGCAGCAGAGAGAGAATTCCTCACAGTGTCATTCTAAAAGGATAATTAAGGAACAATGCAACACTTTGTGTAGCCGCAAGACTAGTAATAACACATGGTTATGGCGCAGAATAATGTGGCTTTTGTTACAGGCACTGCTAATTAACTGAAACAAATATTTGTTGCATTATGCCTAATCTGGGCAAGGGACACGAAAGGAGACCTCACGCAGCTGGAGGCTGACAAAGAATATGGTGGCTGCTTGAAGGAAAAGCATTCAAAGAAGAAAGGAAACACCGGGCCGACACCCTCGTAGCCCGGAAAAAAAGGAAGAATTGTCCGCCCGGATAAAAATATTGCTTATCTTTTTACAAGACAATAAGGCCTAATCCGTATTAACACAGTGTAGAATTCCTACAGTAAAATAACTCACAGTTGTGAGCGCACTGAATCACGGAGTGTCCTGCTAGGCCAGGGGTAGTCAGCCTCGGCTCTTTTATGACTCGTGGACTTCAACTCCCAGAATTCCTGAGCCAGCATGGGGGAACTATGGCCCCCTCATGACTCGTGGACTTCAACTCCCAGAATTCCTGAGCCAGCATGGGGGAACTATGGCCCCCTCATGACTCGTGGACTTCAACTCCCAGAATTCCTGAGCCAGAATGCTGGCTCAGGAATTCTGGGAGTTGAAGTCCACGAGTCATAAAAGAGACAAGGTTGACTACCCCTGTGCTAGGCAGAGAGTTTGGGCAGTCAGGCAGTCGGTCGGTCAGTCAGTCGATCTGTCATTCAATCAGTCAGTCAGACAATCTGTCAATAAGCCAGCCAGTCAATCTCTCAGGTCAATTTGCCGATCAGTCAGTCAATCTGTCCATCAGTCAATCTGTCAGTCAGTCAGTCAGTCTGTTAGTCAGTCAGTCAGCCAACCTGTCAGACAGTCAATCTGTCAGTCAGTCAATCAATCAACCTGTCAGACAGTAATCAATTAATCAGTCTGTCTGTCTGTTAGTCAGTCAGTCAGTCAACCTGTCAGTCAATTAATCAGTCAGTCAGTTAACCTGTCAGACAGTCAATCTGTCAGTCAGTCAATCAATCAACCTGTCAGACAGTAATCAATTAATCAGTCTGTCTGTCTGTTAGTCAGTCAGTCAGTCAACCTGTCAGACAGTCAATCAATTAATCAGTCAGTCAATCTGTCTGTTAATCAGTCAGTCAGCCAACCTGTCAGACAGTCAATTAAACAGTCAATCAGTCAGCCAACCTGTCAGACAGTCAATTAATCAGTCAGTCAGTCAACCTGTCAGACAGTCAATCTGTCACTCAGGCAGGCAGGCAGTCGGTCAACCTGTCAGACAATCAAGTAATCAATTAATTAGTCAGTCAACCTATCAGTGAGTGAATGTGTCAGTCAGTCAGTTAATCTGATCACCGTTTCTAACCTTCTGGGTCTGGCTTTCCACAAGCAAAGTCATTTGGGAGGGGGAGGGGAAGCTGAAGCCACTTCACAACCAGAGTGATTGACGTAACAACTACGGTCAAAAAGATGGAAAATCGTGACAAAAATCAAGCACCACTCCCGTAACAACTGCTTGACTTAACATAGCAAGAATCATTTAAAAAAAAAAAAAAAAAACTAGAGAGGAAGGAAAAAAGGAACAAACCCACACAATACGAAGGTTTTACTCTTCCCAGCAAAAGATCTGGATGAAAACCAGAATGTCAACCTCCCTCTGGAATACTAGACTCCATTCAGTTCTCCTGCTTCAGCAGGGGGGGGTGGGGGGTGGGGGGGTGGGTGGGGGGGTGGAGGACTAGAAGACCTCCAAGGTTCCTTCCAGCTTTTATTCTGTTCTGTTCTTATATTATATATTATCTATTCTATTCTATTCTATTCTATTCTATTCTATTCTATTCTATTCTATTCTTATATTCTATATTCTATTCTACTCTATATTCTATTCTGTTCTGTTCTGCTTGGGATCTACAAAGAATTGGACGAAAACACAATCTTTTGATAAGGATATTGTGGAATAATGGGAGACGCTAAAGAGTTTGGATTTAACTGGAGGTGCCAGCATATTCAACTCAAAACCCCCAAACAAAGAAGCAGAAACAAACAAACAAACAGATTGCAATTGCTCTTTGGTGTATCTTTCCATCCCCCCTTGGATGAGAGACGGCAGGCCATAAAGCACGAGATCTTATGAGCTCAGGGACTTAGCAAAGAATTAAGGCCATTGTAACGTGCCAGCTGAAATAACAGGAAAGGGATTAAATTATTCTTCCCGGATTAAATGCATTGATTCTTGAGCAATTCGGCCAGAACTGGCTTTACCAACTAACTTATAACACAGGAGTGGGCAACTATGGCTGCGTTACGACCTGTGGACTTCAACTCCCAGAATTCCTGAGGCAGACAGACAGAATTCTGGGAGTGGAAGTCCACGGGTCGTAAAGGGGCCATAGTTGCTGCTGTACAGAAACTCCTCGACATTCGTTTAGTGCAGTGGTTCTCAACCTTTTTAATGCCGCGACCCCCAACCTGTCGTAAGTCGAGGACTACTCAACCGGTCGTAAGTTGAGGACTACTCAACTGGTGCAGCACCGTTTCCAGAATGGGACTTTTGGCGGGCTCAGCAGGTCAGAGACAGCCTGGACAATTCCTATTGGCTTTGGAAAGCCAATAGAATTAGACTCTATTCAAGAGAGTCTATTCTATTGGCTTTCAAAAGCCAATAGAATAAAAGGGAGTAGCACAGCTAAGGAAAAGGGGGAAAAAATGGCGGACTGCGTTGTTTGGCGACCCCCGTGAAATGGTCGTTCGACCCCAAATGGGGTCCCGACCCACAGGTGGAGAACCCCTGGTTTAGTGACTGTTCAAAGTTACCACGTCACTGAAAAAAGCGACTTATGCCTGTTGTCCACACTTAAGAACCGTTGCAGCATCTCCGTGGTCAGGTGATCAAAATTTAAGACGCTTGGCAACTGACTCGTACTAATGACGGTTGCAATGTCCCTGGGATCGCGCGATTCCCCTCTTGAGATCTTCTGACAAGCAAATTCACGGATTCGCTTAACAACCATTTATTTATTTATTTATTTATTTATTTATTTATTTATTTATTTATGAGACTTATATACCGCTTTAAGTGCAAGCACTCTCTAAGCGGTGTACACCAGTAAGCAATGTATATATATATTTACATTGCCCCCCACAATCTGGGTCCTCATTTTACCTACCCCGGAAGGATGGAAGGCTGAGTCAACCTTGAGCCGGTGAGATTTGAACCGCTGACCTGCTAAACACAGTCAGCTAAAGTGGCCTGCAGTACTGCACCCTGTAACCATGTTACTCATTTAGCAACTGCAGTGATTCACTTCACAACTGCGTGAACAAAGGTCGTTAAAAAAAATGAAGCAAAACTCAAGTTAACAGCTGTCATGCTTAGCAACAGAAATTTGGGGCCTCGTAAGTCGAGGACCACAGGTCCGTGGGAACATATGGGCCATTTCTCACTAAGTGTGCGCTGCACAAAATGGGCCCGCTTTTGTGCAATTTGGAGGGGGGGGGTCTAAGAGGAAAAGATGGAAGTCACTTGAGGGAAGAAACTTTATCCACTTACAGTTATCTCAGCTCTAAATTGTCTCACATCTGTTTCTGACTCCATTAGATGGAAGACAGGGTAATTTATGGCAGTCATTTCTAACAATTTGATTGTTGGTGTATCTCTGCCGAACTGATTGGCTGGAAAGATGGATCTTGATTTTTGTATAATACCAGTGGCTTCCTCTGCATATGACAGCTCAATTTATCCCTGATGTTAAGGGAGGTGGCAGCTGCATCTATCAATTTATATTGGGGAAGGGGAGAAAACAGGCTGCTCTTTTCTGGATTAGTAGCCTAATTGCAGGAATAGAATAGAAAATAGGAAATAGAATAGAATAGAATAGAATAGAATAGAATAGAATAGAATAGAATAGAATAGAATAGAATAGAATAGAAAATAGGGAATAGGATAGAATGGAAAATATGGAATAGAATAATGGAATGGAATAGAATAGAAAATATGGAATAGAATAGAAAATACGGAATAGAATAAAATAGAAAATAGGGAATGGAATGGAATAGAATAGAATAGAACAGAACAGAACAGAATAGAATAGAGAATAGAGAATAGAGCAGTGGTTCTCAACCTGTGGGTCGGGACCCCATTTGGGGTCGAAGGACCATTTCACGGGGGTCGCCAAACAACGCAGTCTGCCACTTTCTTCCCCCTTTTCCTTAGCTGTGCTACTCCCTTTTATTCTATTGGCTTTTGAAAGCCAATAGAATAGACTCTCTTGAATAGAGTCTAATTCTGTTGGCTTCCAAAACCCAATAGGAAATGTCCAGGCTGTCTCTGCCCTGCTGAGCCCGCAAAAGTCCCATTCTGCAAACGGTGCTGCACCAGTTGAGTAGTCCTCAACTTACGACCGGTTGAGTAGTCCTCGACTTACGACCGGTTGGGGGTCGCGGCATTAAAAAGGTTGAGAACCACTGGAATAGAGAATAGAGAATAGAGAATAGAGAATAGAGAATAGACTAGACTAGAATAGAATAGAATAGAATAGAAAATAGGGAATATAATAGAAAATAAGGAATAGAACAGAGCAGAGCAGAGCAGGATAGGATAGAATAGGATAGGATACAGAATAACAGTGTTGGAAGGGACCTTGGAGGTCATCTAGTCCAACCCCCTGCTCAGGCAGGAAACACTATACCATTTCAGACAAATGGTTGTCTAGCCTCTTCTTAAAAACCTCCAATGTCAGAGCACCCACAGCTTCTGGAGGCAGGTTGTTCCTCTGGTTAATTGTTCTCACTGTCAGGAAGTTTCTCCTTAGTTCCAGGTTGCTTCTCTCCTTGGTGAGTTTCCATCCGTTGTTTCTTGTCCTGCCTGACAATGAGAACAACTAACCAGCGGAACGATTTGTCTCCAGAAGTTGTGGGTGCTCCATTATTGGTGGTTTTTAAGAAGAGACTGGACAAGCCTCAACTGCTTGAGTAGGGGGTTGGACTAGAAGACCTCCAAGGTCCCTTCCAGCTTCTATTCTCCCAACTCTGTTCTACTCTCTAATGTTGAAGTTCCTGCCCATTTTCCATGATGGTTTTTCCAGATGACTCTCTGCCCTCTAAAGAAAATATTAACGGTGGTCCTCAGCCAGTAGAGGTTCGCCCAGCCCTGATGTAGATCTCACTCACTCCACGCCGATTTTAAGATATAATCTTTCCATTTGACAGGGACCTGCTCCTGATCTCCCATCTCAAACAATCTAGGGGGTAGGCCAGTCAACCTGAAGCGGAATTAGATTTCGCTCAGAAGCACAACCCAGAATTTTTTTTTAAATTTTTTTTATTTTACTGCTGGGGAAATAGCTTATGCATAGAAATAGCCATATTTGTGAGTAATCAGTCAGCAGATCGTGATGGGTAAAGATGTTAATGGGGTCTCCAAGGTAGAAAAATCATAGCAGTTTGGCTACCCTGCTGGGCGAACTTCACCGGGTTGAATCTAAGGCACTCAGAGTCTGGAATTCCTAAAAAAAATTTTTTTATAGCCAGAACCCCTGAGCCAAATTGACTCGGCTGACTGATGTAAGTAATACAAATGTCCTGATTTGCTTAAGCGGGTTTTTTTTCCCCCATTTGCATATCTTCATTTTTTTCTAGCTGAAGGTGGGGTTTTTTTTCCCCCCTTTTCCTTTTAACCCTGAAATGGTTGATTGTGAAAGCGGCCGTCTCAACCCACAGGAGATTTTACGGGTCCTTCTGCTAAACAGCTAATCCCTCTGCTAAACAACTCATTCCCACAACACTGTCAAACTTTCTAGCATTATTATTGTTCTTTTCATCTTTCCTATTACCCGTCTCCTAATCTATTTAGGACTATAACTTTGTTGCTTGTAGCTCACAATTTGCACGGTTTTATTTAGTATCCTACTATGGTTTATATCGATTACTTATTTTAGTATCCCGTGACGACCACTAAGTGTTACCTCTTGTGATTTATGATGAATGTATTTTTAGAATGACTGTGATCATAATTTATCAGTTATTGTTTGTATACTGAGAGCTTCTGCATTGGAGAAAAAATTCCTTGTGAGTCCAATCACACTTGGTCAATAAAAAATTCTACTCTACTCTACTCTACTCTACTCTACTCTACTCTACTCTACTCTACTCTACTCTACTCTACTCTACTCCACTCCACTCCACTCCATTCCTTGGCAACTTTAAGACTTGTGGACTTCAATTCCCAGAATTCCTCAGCCAGCTTTGAGGGGTCCTCAACCTTGGCAACTTTAAGACTTGTGGACTTCAACTCCCAGAATTGGGAGGCCCACGTTTGAAGACCCCTGGCTTATATGGTCCATGCTGGCTGAGGAATTCTGGGAGTTGCGGTCCACAAGTCATAAAAGGGCCATGTTTGAAGACCCCTGGGTTAAATCTAACAAACAAAATGGAGGCTGGCTGAGGAATTCTGGGAGTTGAAGTCCACAAGTCATAAAAGGGCCAAGTTTGAAGACCCCTGTCTTAAGTCTAACAAACAAAATGGAGGCTGGCTGAGGAATTCTGGGAGTTGAAGTCCACAAGTCCTAAAAGGGCATATTTGAAGACCCTTGTCTTAAATCTAACCAACAAAATGGAGGCTGGCTGAGGAATTCTGGGAGTTGAAGTCCACAAGTCTTAAAGTTGCCAAGTTTGAAGACCCCTGCCCCAAGATATGGATCCTTATATCAGGCTATTACAGCATTTTTCAACCTTGGCAACTTAAGATTGCTGGATTCCACTCCCAGAATTCCCCAGCCAGCATGAAGTCTTGATTTGAATTTAAATCACAGATTAAGCTGAGTTCGAACTCACTATAAGCAGGTCTAAATAGCTAGTTGAATACCAGCTAGATAAATAAATAGCGGGGCGGTCATTACAAGCTAGATTCATAATATAATATAGAGTTGTCTTACACTCTGGGAATATTTTTAATTGTTTTCCCCCCCTTCTCTTTTGGATGTGATGAATTGTTTTATAAATAAACAACCGTTTATTAAAATGAGGTCACCGTTATTTATTTATTTTAAACAAATAAGTAAATAAATAAATAAGCTCCAAACCAGTTTGATGGAATCTTGAATGTTGGGATTGTTTATTTTATTATTATTATTATTATTATTTTGAAAGCCAGAGACAGCCTGCGTCTTCCATGCCAACGCTTTGACTACAAATTTACACTTCCACAGAACTGTGAAGGAAAACAAATCTTATTATTTCCTCCTCCTATTTCCTGTCAAAACGGCTGCAAAGCTCTGATGCCCACTTACCTGGTGGCAAAACCCAGTTTTTAAAATCCCTCCTGTGGCTTCCCCACTGAGCAAACATATGCTACATTCTCCAGGTTGCAAATCCAGCGGTTGTGTGTATTGGATCACAAATAAGACTCTGCCGAAGACAATGGATAAGCAAGCCATTTGGGGAAAGCGTTTTAGGGGGCTGGAGGCTAAAATATATGAAGAACCATTGCAGAAATTGGATGTCTAGTTTAATGAAGAGAAGGACCAGGGGGGACAGGATAGCAGTCTTCCAGTATCTCAGGGGCTGCCCCAAAGAGGGGGTCACGCTATTCTCCAAAGCACCTGAAGGCCGGACAAGAAGCAACGGATGGACACTAATCAAGGAGAGAAGCAACCTGGAACTAAGGAGAAACTTCCTGAAAGTGAGAACAATTAATCAGTGGAACCACCTGCCTCCAGAAGCTGTGGGTGCTCCAACAGTGGAAGTTTTAAAGAAGAGATTGGACAACTATTTGTCTGGAATGGTATAGGGTTTCCTGCCTGAGCAGGGGGTTGGACTAGATGACCTCCAATGTCCCTTCCAAATCTGTTATTCTGTTATCTGTTATTCCCCTAAAACCGTGTTTTTCAACCTTGGCAAATTGAAGAGACGAGAATTTAAACTGCCAGAATTTCTCAGACGGCGTCTTCTCATCCTCTTCAATCCATTAAGATCCAATTTATTTCTTAAAAAAATAAATAAATAAATCTACAGGTAGTCCTTGACTTATAACCATTTGTTTAGTGACTCTTTAAAATTACAACGGACCTGCAGCATCCCCAGGGTCACGTGATCCAAATTCAGATGCTTTGGAAACTGACTTGTACTTCTGACAGTTGCAGTGTCCCGGGGTCACGTGATCCCCTTTTGCGACTTCCTGGCAAGCAAAGTCACTGGGGAAGCTGGATTCACTTAACAAGCGTGTGACTACCTTAACAACTGCAGTGATACAATAATAATAATAATAATAATAATACAGTAATAGTAATGGTAATAATGGTAATAATGGTAACAATAATAATGTTGAAAGGGACCTTGGAGGTCATCTAGTCCAACCCTCTGCTCAGACAGGAAACCCTATACCAGTGGTTCTCAACCTTTTTAATGCCGCGACCCCCAACCGATCGTAAGTCGAGGACTACTCAACCGATCATAAGTCGAGGACTACTCAACTGGTGCAGCACCGCTTGCAGAATGGGACTTTTGGCAGGCTCAGCAGGGCAGAGATAGCCTGGACAATTCTTGTTGGCTTTTGAAAGCCAATAGAATTAGACTCTATTCAAGAGAGTCTATTCTATTGGCTTTCAAAAGCCAATAGAATAAAAGGGAGTAGCACAGCTAAGGAAAAGGGGGGAAAAAAATGGCGGACTGCGTTGTTTGGCGACCCCCGTGAAATGGTCGTTCGACCCCAAATGGGGTCCCGACCCACAGGTGGAGAACCACTGCCCTATATCATTTCAGACAAATGGCTTAATCACTGTGGCAAGGAAAGGTCGCAAAATGAGACAAAACCCACTTAACAACCTTCTTGCTTAGCTACAGAAACGTAGGGCTCAATTTTGGCGGTCAGTTAAGGACAACCTATATTTTGATGCTGTCTACTCAAAGGAGTCTAACCCAACTTATTTGGGTCTCTCTTCCCCCCCCCCCCTCTGAACCACACAGTACACACTTCCAAATTTTTTCAGGACCACATTTTGAAATCCGAAGGCACCCTAGGAAGGTGTAAACACTTATTATAGTCCACACCTTTGCTCGATGAGACATCGGTGGAGATTGAGATGTTAAGAATTACTCGGTTAATACGATTTAAAAATGGAAGCCCGACTGTAAGCTGTAGCGTTACGGAATCTTAACACAGGAATCCAAATTAAGGCATCCTTCATAGGCTGATGGCGCTCTGCTTGAATTCTTCAAATGAAAGGCAGTCCTGTCCTCTGTGGGTCACCGGTTCCCTTGTCAAACTGTGCTTAATTGAAAGCCTTTTCTAATTTAATTTAGCACCTGCCTGGCTGTAATTTAAGGATGAACTGCAGAATTCTTCAGGATTTTTTTCCCCCCTGTTATTAAGCTTTTATCTTCTACCCTTTCTCTCAATTATAACTACCACTGATATGAGGAAGATGCCCCTTAATCTTTGAATGTTTTGCGGTAGTAAATCTGGGGGCTAACAACACACATTAAATGAATATCTAATGTTCTGGCTCCTGAGTTGCTTCGCTTGAGGCCTATCTTAGCCTAAAGAACTCTGTCCCAATTTGACATGGGTGATTGTGTTGGTGTCTGGAGGTCTACAGGTAATCCTCGCACTTACGACCGCAATGGAGCGCAAAATTTCCTTTGTTAAGCAAGACAGCTGTTAAGTCATTTTACGATGCTTCTGGCCACTATTGTTAACTGAACCTCAGCAGTTGTTTATTTAGTCACACGGTTGTTAAGTGAATCTGGCTTCCCCATTGATTATGACAGGGGTCTTCAAACCTGGCCCTTTTATGACTTGTGGATTTCAACTCCCAGAATTCCTGAGCCTGGCTCAGGAATTCTGGGAGTTGAAGTCCACAAGTCATAAAAGGGCCAAGTTTGAAGACCCCTGGATTATGGGGATGCTGCAACAGTCATAAGTCTGAAAAACAGTCTCAACTCCCTTTTTTTCCCGTGCCATGGAAGAGTCAACACACGTGACTGTTAAGCGAGGGTTGTCACATTTTATGACTACTCAAGAGTGTTCAAAGATTGCCAGCAGGTTAGACAAACAAAGGTGGACCAACAACATACACACACCATTTTAAGTGTGTGCTTCTTGCCTGAGGCAAAGCTGTGCTCCTAAACTGAAAAGAGTGACACCCACACACACACCCTGACATGATCGAGGAGAGAATGGCCAGGACGTAGGTTTAGATCTAAGTTCCTTAGGAAACAACAGCAAAGGAGAGAGAAATACAGAATCCTATTATTGGCCAAGTGTGACTGGACACACAAGGAATTTGCCTCTGGTGCATAAGCTCACATTGCACATATAAACAGCAAGCAACAAGTCAAAGGTCAGGAATCATAGTTACAATCATTAATCATAGGTTACAAACAACAATTGATAAAATCATAAGAAACCAATAGGAGAAGATAGTGGGAAAGATGAGAGAATAAAAAAAAATGAGAAATTAAACAGTGCTGTGGGAATTAAGTGTTTGGCAGAGCGATGGCATGGTGGAAAAAACTATGTTTGTATCTGATAGTTTTGGCATGCAATGCTGCATAGCGGCATCCAGAGGTGAGAAATTGCTGGCATTGGGTATGTCTAGTTTAATGAAGAGAAGGACGAGGGGTGACATAATAGCCATGTTCCAATATCTCAGGGGCTGCCCCAAGGAAGAGGGAGTCAAGCTATTATCCAAAGCGCCAGAAGGCAGGACAAGAAGTAACGGATGGAGACTAATCAAGGAGAGAAGCAACCTAGAACTAAGGAGAAACTTCCTGACAGTCAGAACAATTAACCAGTGGAACAACCTGCCTCCAGAAGCTGTGAATGCTCCAACACTGGAAGTTTTTAAGAAGAGACTGGACAGCCATTTGTCTGAAATGGTATAGTGTTTCCTGCCTGAGCAGGGGGTTGGACTAGATGACCTCCAAGGTCCCTTCCAACTTTATTACTATTACTATTATTATTATTGTTGTTGTTGTTGTGTTATTTATGGATCATCGCACAATCATCCAGATGTTCAGACTGGATTTGGCATTTTGTCTACCTATCGAGTCCTTACCCAGGACCTGGGATAGGCAGATGTGGATGTTTGATGGTATTACAGATATTGTCGTAGGATGGAAGCAGTTCCTAGTAAGGCCGCCTTTTGCAATTGACTAATAGCGAATTTGTCAATGCCAATGGTGTTCAAGTGGTGCTCCAGTTGTTTTGGGATTGCACCCAAGGAGCCTATCACTATTGTTACTACCCTTGCTTGCCTTTGCCACAGTCTTTCTATTTCTCTTTGTAGGTCTTTATTATTATTAGTAGTAGTAGTAGTATGGATCATCGCACAGTCAGCCAGATGTTCAGACTGGATTTGGCATTTTGTCTACCTATCGTCCTTACCCAGGATTGTTGTTGTTGTTGTTACTATTATTATTATTAAATAGTATAGGGTTTCCTGCGTTGGACTAGAAGACCTCCAACGTCCCTTTCAACTGTGTGATTCTATTCTACACAGATTGTGTCCAGGATGTGAGAATATCTCCCTTCCGTGGGAACAGTAGGAACCCTGCAGCATTCAAAGCAACTAAGATGAGATAGGTAGGATTCATGAGCGATCCTAAATCTGAAAAGGTAAAGAGCAAATTAACCAATAGCCGCAGAAGGGTGAACAACCCGAGTGAGGCGTTTAGGGACTGGAAAGAATGTAATAAAACCTATATTGACTTTTATTCTCGGAGAGGAAAAGCAATAAGCGTACAGCCTGGGGTTACGAGCGTTTCCTTCACTGTTTAATCGTGTCTCTGTCAATTGACTGCAGACGTTAGGATGCTTAGAAACCTCTGGGAAATGGGGAAAAAAAAAAAAGAAATGGAACGCTGCAAGACACCGCTTTCGAATGCGATCAGTGGCATCTCGGCAGAAGCCTGATTCAGCAAACGGCTTGTGCCTGGGAGCTAAAACAAAGAAAAAAAGATGGGCGCACCGCCAAACATCACGACGATGCCCTCCCCCCCCAGAATTGGGGGTTTAGGAAGTGCTTGTCTGCTTTTCAGCAATGGAGGTTGGTGTGTGTGTGTTGGGGGGGGGTAGATGTTGCTGGGGACAGAAGAGGTGGCTTTGACTAGGACGCTTCCCTTTGCCACTTAAAAGGCCTGGAGAGGCTTCCTTTGCAAAACACGCTGAGCTTGTTTAATGTTAACCTTGGTTAGTTTGCAGCTTGGTGTGTGATGCAAGTCCAGCCCATTTGGTTAGCTTATGATTCAGTGCATTGTGCAAATCCAGAAAGAGGAGCTGATCCAGTGATCAAGTTAAGCAAGTTGTTCAAACCAAGCAAGTACAGCTGTTTTGTTTTTCTTTGGTGATCAGATTGACACAGGAATTACTCCTTCCTTCCTTCCTTCCTTCCTTCCTTCCTTCCTTCCTTCCTTCCTTCCTTCCTTCCTTCCTTCCTTCCTTCCTTCCCATCCTCCCTCCCTTTTCTCCCTTCCTTCCCATCCTCCCTCCCTTTCCCCCCTTCCTTCCTTCCTTCCTTCCCATCCTCCCTCCCTTTTCTCCTTCCTTCCTTCCTTCCCATTCTCCCTCCCTTTTCTCCTTCCTTCCTTCCTATCCTCCCTCCCCTTTCCCCCTTCCTTCCTTCCTTCCCATCTTCCCTCCCTTTCCCCCTTCCTTCCTTCCTTCCTTCCTTCCTTCCCATCCTCCCTCCCTTTCCCCCTTCCTTCCTTCCTTCCTTCCCATCCTCCCTCCCTTTCCCCCTTCCTTCCTTCCTTCCTTCCTTCCCATCCTCCCTCCCTTTCCCCTTCCTTCCTTCCTTCCTTCCCATCCTCCCTCCCTTTCCCCCTTCCTTCCTTCCTTCCCATCCTCCCTCCCTTTCCCCCTTCCTTCCTTCCTTCCTTCCTTCCTTCCTTCCTTCCTTCCTTCCTTCCTTCCTTCCTTCCCATCCTCCCTCCCTTTCCCCCTTCCTTCCTTCCTTCCTTCCCATCCTCCCTCCCTTTCCCCCTTCCTTCCTTCCTTCCTTCCTTCCTTCCCATCCTCCCTCCCTTTTCCCCCTTCCTTCTTTCTTTCCTTCTTTCCTTCCTTCCTTCCTTCCTTGTATGTCATATATGTGTTTCACTTTGAGAGCGGGCAACTAAATTTCATTTTTGATGTGTGCCGTTGTGCCCACAGTAAAAAAAAAATGACAATAAAGGTTATCTTATCTTATCTTATCTTATCTTATCTTATCTTATCTTATCTTATCTTATCTTATCTTATCTTACCAGCCTCCCTTTTTCTCCTTCCTTCCTTCCTTCCTTCCTTCCCATCCTCCCTCCCTTTCCCCCTTCCTTCCTTTCTTCCTTCCTTCCTTCCTTCCCATCCTCCCTCCCTTTCCCCCTTCCTTCCTTCCTTTCTTCCTTCCTTCCTTCCCATCCTCCCACCCTTTTCTCCCTTCCTTCCTTCCTTCCTTCCTTCCTTCCCATCCTCCCTCCCTTTTCCCCCTTCCTTCCTTCCTTCCTTCCTTCCTTCTTTCCTTCCTTTCTTCCCATCCTCCCTCCCTTTTCCCCCTTCCTTCTTTCTTTCTTTCCTTCCTTCCTTCCTTCCTTTCTTCCTTGTATGTCATATATGTGTTTCACTTTGAGAGCGGGCAACTAATTTTCATTTTTGATGTGTGCCGTTGTGCCCACAGTAAAAAAAATGACAATAAAGGTTATCTTATCTTATCTTATCTTATCTTATCTTATCTTATCTTATCTTATCTTATCTTATCTTATCTTATCTTATCTTACCAGCCTCCCTTTTTCTCCTTCCTTCCTTCCTTCCTTCCTTCCTTCCTTCCTTCCTTCCTTCCTTCCTTCCTTCCTTCCTTCCCTCCCTCCCTCCCTCCCTCTCTTTGGAGTATGCTGGCTGCAAAGTAAACTGAAAATTACGCACAATAACTTTTCAACGAAAGAAAATCTTCTCAAAATTCACATTTCCCATGAAGCCCCACACTCTCTATTAGTCCCAAATAGAACAATAGCAAGTCACTGTTATTCTAAATGAAAGCTATGCTTTCCCTTCTTCCATTTCTTTCTTTCCTCTATTCATCCGTCCCGCAATTTATCTTGCGGGCTCCTTTTCATACTCCACAAAGCACAATTGCATACGGATACTGTATTTGTGATCGTGAATATAATTACGCCCAAATCATTTCTATCAGAAATTATCCGGGGGACATTTTAATGAAGAGATTGTCCTATTATTTTGAAGGGGATACAATGCAGACCTTTCCTTTTTAGAATCGTGAAGCATTTTTGTACGTATTCCCAAATCCATTTCTCTATTTTCTTCATAGAAAAAACAAACTGCTTCAGACTGCTTCAGACACGAAGGCGGTGCAGAGTGGTGAGGACGGCAGAAAAGGTTATTGGCAGTTCCCTCCCTTCCATCCGGGATGTGGCATATAATTGTCTGGGACACGACACAACCTTTTCACGATGTGTTTTCCTTGTTACCTTCTGGGAGGAGGAGGCTCCGGGGTATCCGAGGCAGAACATCCAGGTTCAATCACAGTTTTGTTCCATACAGTATTAACAGTGGTGGAATTCAGCCAGTTTGCACCAGTTCGGTAGAACTGGTAGCTAGTTTTTTGTTGCCCAGGCCAAGAATGGACTTCTGGAAGCGGCATCCACACAGAGAACCGGTTGTTCACATATTTGAATCCCACCACCTTGTAAACTCTAAAACTTCCGTTATGTATTCAAGATGGACAGTGATTAATATTTATACGTTACTTATATGTAAGGGTATAGGTCCAGTGCTTTTTTTCTAAAAAAAAAAAAAAAAGGTGCCGGAACTCACACATGTCATACCATCTGCCTTGCCTACCCTACAAGGTTCCATCCAAAAAAGGTGCCAGAACTCGTTCTGAGCGTTCTAGGAGAAAAAAAGCCCTGTATAGGTCTATCTATATCTATATCTATTATATCTATATCTATTTTCTGAGGTTTTCACGGGTGTTTGTATGTAGGTCTTTGGTTATTCGGGTTTTCTCCCGCGTAAAATTGGAAGTGTCTCGGCAACGTTTCGACGAAGTCCCATTCATCATCTTCAGGCTGGTGTTTTCACTCCGCGAACATGAAGCTGAAAACACCAGCCTGAAGATGACGAATGGGACTTCGTCGAAACGTTGCCGAGACACTTCCAATTTTACGCGGGAGAAAACCCGAATAACCAAAGACCTACATCTATATCTACATCTATATCTATATCTATCTATCTATCTATCTATCTATCTATCTATCTATCTATCTATCTATCTATCTATCTATCTATCTATCTATCTATCTATCTATCTATCTATCTATCTATCTATATTGTAAAGAGTATGTTTAAATGTGTGTTATGTATGTGTACACTTTGAGAGCAAGGAACTAAATTTCATTTTTAATGTGTGCCATTGTGCCCACAGGAAAAATGACAATATCTATCTATCTATCTATCTATCTATCTATCTATCTATCTATCTATCTATCTATCTATCTATCTATCTATCTATCTATCTATCTATCTATCTCATGATGACAACAACAATGACATACATGTTATTCTCATGATAGCAGCAACAGGGAGTGGAGGCAATGGCCCATTAATCTCATATTCACCTTTGCTAAGGCCAGGTAAATTCGTTTCATTCCCACCTGGGCAGTTCCAGCATCCTTCTGGAGCTTCAGGTAGCTTTCACCTGTGCTCCCGCAGGCAACTACGAGCCCCAGAGTGCAAAGCGGGAAGGCGGTGTCAGGCGAGCCTTTAGGTCCCGCCTCTCCACCACTGTGATAGGACAGTGGGCGGCCGGCGTACGCGCGGATTGGCCAGCGAGCGGTGAGCGGGGCGCGGCCGACCTTACCGCGGAGGCCGAGCCAAGATGGCGGCGTCTGAGGCGACGGGAAGATACAGGACCGCAATGAGCAAAACCAAGGATCCCTCCGGCCTGCTCATCTCCGTCATCAGGTAGCGGCGGCCGCCCCTCCTCCGAGGCGGGCTTGAGGGCCTTGACGGAGGCGTCGCCCCTCAGCAGGGCAGGCCGAGGGGGGAAACTCGCTGCCTTGGGACCCCGGGAAGCGTTCACACAACCCGCATCGCGAGTCAGGGCCTGCCTTCGCGTAACACGCCAGGCTCGTGACTTGTAACACAGGTCGTTTCGGGCTGTGGTTTAGCTTAGGGGGAAGTGTACTGTGCCAACCCTGAAAGTGGAGTTAGTTAAGGACCCGGGATAAGCGTGTTGTGGGAATGACTGCCTCTGGGTCAGGGGCAGATGGAGTGATTCACAGGAAAGCTCGTCTCTTGGATGGTGTCCCCCAAAATATCTGCCCTCCCTGAGGTGATCAGGATTAGCTTTCTGCAGTGTGGTCCTTTCTGGAAGTTTTGGACTACTGACCCCATGATCCTCAGCCTGCCTGGATCTGGAAAACATCAGGCGGAGTCTGTGTATTTTGGGGATGGGATGATTCTCACCTCAGTTTGCATCGTTAGCTTGCTCTTTGTCTTGCCATACAGGCAGTCCTCCACTTGTAACCATAACTGAGCCCCACATTTAAGCAACACAGTATTATTGTTGTTGTTGTTGTTGTGTTTATGCAGTGTATATTGGAGGTGGTTACCTTTTGAGAGCTGAATGCACCGAAATCTCATCTTAATGTCTGCTGATTAGTGTACATTTAAAGTGACAATAAAGTTATTCTATTTCTATTCTATTTCTATTCTATTTCTATTCTATTCTATTCCGATTCTATTCTATTCTATTCTATTCTATTCTATTCTATTCTATTCTATTCTATTCTATTCTATTCTATTCTATTCTCATTCCGTCTATTATATTTCTATTTCTATTCTATTCCCATTCCATCTATTCTACATTCTATTCTATATCTAGGCCTTGTAAAGTGGTATTAATACTTCACCTGATCTTATTCTATCCCTCTGTTAATGCAGCCTAGCACTGTGTTGGCCTTTTTGGCAACTGCAGCACACGGCTGGCTCCTATCTAAGGGATTGTCCACTAGGACTCCGAGATCCCTCTCACAGTTACTACTATTGAGTAAGGTACCACCTATAGTACTATACCTCTGCATTTGGTTTTTCTTGCCAAAATGTAGAAGCTTACTTTTTTCACCGTTGAACTTCATTTTGTTAGATAGCACCCAGTGTTCTATTCTTATTCTATTCTATTCTATTCTATTCTATTCTATTCTATTCTATTCTATTCTATTCTATTCTATTCTATTCTATTCTATTCTATTCTATTCTATTCTATTCTATTCTCATTCCATCTATTCTATTTCTATTTCTATTCTATTTCCATTCCATCTATTCTACATTCTATTCTATATCTAGGCCTTGTAAAGTGGTATTAATACTTCACCTGATCTTGATTCTATTCCTCTGTGAATGCAGCCCAGCACTGTGTTGGCCTTTTTGGCAGCTGCAGCCCACGGCTGGCTCATATTTAAGTGATTGTTCACTAGGACTCCGAGGTCCCTCTCACAGTTACTACTATGGAGCAAGGTACCCCCCTATACTATACCTGCACATTTGGTTTTTCTTGCCTAAATGTAGAACCCTGGCATTTCTTTCTTTGCTATGTATGAGTTCCGGTCTACTACAGCAAAGGTCCCCAACCTTTTGGGCACCAGGGACCAGTAACACAGAGAGAGGTTTTTCCGCGGACCGGAGGGCGTGTGGTTTTGTGACCTGCCTGCATCTCGCGCATGGGGCTTTGCTTGTTTGTGCGGACCGGTTGCTGGCATGCTGCAAGCTGGTACTGGTCCACAGATTTGGGGTTGGGGACCCTTGTATTACAGCTCACAGGTTTATTATTGTAGGTTCAAGTCTTTGTCTGCCCCTGCTATACTCCCTTCCCCCCCTCTTCCCCTGCCCTTTATTTACAAAAACTCACCATGCAAATTGGGGACAACTTCAATCTTTCAGCTCAACACCTCTGGAGATTCTCAGTCCAGGTATAATGGTTGTCCCAAAGATGCTTTTTCAAAAAGGCAACAGGACTTTGTTTTTCCTTGAAGACGTTTCGCTTCTCATCCAAGACGCTTCTTCAGTTCTGAAGAAGTTCTTCTGAGAGCTGAAGAACCTTCTTAGATGAGAAGCGAAACGACTTCAAGGACAAACAGTCCAGTTGCCTTTTGAAAAAGCATCTTTCGGGAACTTTGGCTCAAGTTTGTCGTGTGGAAATTGGAAGAGGGAGAACTTGCGAACACTAGCCTGAAACTGCAGAGGAAAGATGGAATATCAATTTTAACAAACGACTGAATCATTGTTGTATATTTGCATCTGACAAGCAGTTTTTCCTCTTTGGGGCTGGTTGAGATGCATTGACGCCTTTCCAGGGAGTGTCATTTGCTATTTGTGCTCTCTGCTGATTAAAGTCAGGATTAAATAGTTGGAGCTCCACTGTTTTTTTTTTATTATTATTATTACCGTGCTCGATGTGTGAATGCTCTGGAGCGTGCACTGTCACGTATCCGCTGTCAACTGTTTTGAAGTCGTTGGGGAAGGAAGCCAGTGGCGAAGAGAACACAATGTCTTCTGTCTTGAAGGAGAAAGGCCAGGATTTTCTTCTGTTCTGCTTTATTTTGCCAAAGAACAGTGAAAATTTTTCGGAAGACTTTATCATAGTGGGACTGTATAAGTAGTCCTTGAATTACGACTAAAATGGGGAACAGAATTTCCATCGCTAGGCAAGTTAAGTGAATTGCACCAAAGTTGAAGACCTTTTTCGCCAATGTTGTTAAGCAAATCATTGCAGTCGTTAAAGTGAGTGGCAGTCATGAAGTGAATTCGCCTTTCCTCCTTGATTTACTTGTCGGAAGCCAGCTAGGGGAGGTTGCAAATGGGATAAGATAATCCCGGGATGCTGCAACCATCATTAATGCATGCTTGCTTGCCAAAGTGCCACGTGGTTTTGGGGACTGGTCATATGTCAGTGAGTACTATTGTAATTTCAAACAGTTGCTAAGTCAGTGGCTATAAGTTGAGGACTCCCTGTAGTTAGGCAGGGTGGCTTAATAACAACAACAGTAATAACAACAATAACAACAACCACAGAGTTGGAGGGGACCTTGGAGGTCACCTAGTCCAACCCCCTGCTCAGGCAGGAAACCCTATACCATTTCAGACAAATGGCCGTTCAATCTCTTCTTGAAAACTTCCAGTTCTGTCTGTCTGTCTGTCTGTCTGTCTGTCTATCTATCTATCTGACTACTTACCTATCTACCTACCTACCCTATCTCTCTCTTTCTCTCTCTCATCCATCTATATAATCTATCATCTGTTTGTCTGTCTGTCTACCTACCTACCTACCTTATCTCTTTCTCTCATTCGTCTATATAATCTCTCTCATCCATCCATCCACATACTTACCTTCTCTCTCTCTCTCTCTCTCTCTCTCTTTCTCATTCTCTATCATCTCTCTGTCTGTCTGTCTATCTACCTACCTACCTATCTACCCTATCTCTCCATCCATCCATCCATCTATCTACCTACCCACCCTCTCTCTCTCCCTCCCTCCCTCCTTTCCTTATCTCTTTCTCTCTCTCTCTCTCGTTCATCTATATAATCTCTCTCATCCATCCATCCATCCACGTACCTACCTTCTCTCTCTCTCTCTCTCTCTCTCATCTGTCTGTCTATCTATCTACCTACCTACCTACCAACCAACCTACCTACCTACCTACCCTATTTCTCCATCCGTCCATCCATCCATCCATCCATCCATCCATCCATCTACCTACCCCCCCTCTCCCTCCCTCCCTCCCTACCTAATATCCCACCTTTATTTTTATAAACTTGGAGGGGGGGCATGTTTACAGATAGTCCTTGTCTTACGACCACAATTGACTCTGGAATTTCTGTTGCTAACCAACATAGTTAAGTGAGTTTTGCCCCCTTTCATGATCTCTCCTGCCCCAGTTTTAAGCGAATCGCTGCACTTGTGAAGTTAGCAACGCGGATGTTAAGCGAGTCCGGTTTCCCCACTGGCCTTACCTGTCACAAGGTCGCAAAAGGGAATCAATCCCCTGACCCCAGGACTTGGCAAATACACGCCAGCTCCTAAGGGTCCGAATTTTGAACGGGGATGCTGCAGGTCCCTTCCCACACCCCCCCCCCCCGCCGTTTTAACTTTGAACGGTAATTAAATGAATGATTATAAGTCAAGGGCTACCTATATTAAAGACATTTCTGTAGCTGCCTAGCTACCAGAAGGAATTCTGATTGGCAAGGCCAGAAGGCTGACTGTAAGCAGGACTGAGTTGCAATTACACATTTTTGGATAGAAGCTCAACTATTGTTCCATTTGTACGTGTGCTTTGAGGACTTTCTGCCTGTTGCTTTTTGCTGTTTGAGAGGAAAACTAGTATTTCCACTGATTTTGTCTGTGCTGGCTATGTTTTGTTGAGTAGGCTGCAACTTTCCCACATTGCTCCTTTCTGATAGCAAGCAACCTTTTCCCACATTTGTTGTTTAGCATTGCTTAATTTGCTGTTTCTGCCTACTCAGGGTGTATTATGACATTCCATCTGCACTGTGTATCTGTTGTGTTAATACTGTTTTTAAAAAAACGTTGGTGGATGGTATGGCGCTTGTGATCGCAGACTTTGGCTGGGATAAATTCATGCTGACAGGCAGGGTTTTGCGCAGGGATTCTTACTTATGAAAGTAGACGGGTTAGAATAATTTAATTTGTGCTTGTGAAGCTCAGATGTGTTTAAATTTAGGAATGCAGTAAAGCAGAAATGCTAAATTCAGGTATCTTAATGAATGTATCCATCCTCTCCAAAGTAAGAGGCAGGGAAACAAGGTTTTTTTTTTTTTTAATAAACCCATCAAAGCTAGAACTCCAGGCTTGGTTAAATACATCAGAAATTCTGATTAGAATAATTTAAATTTACTCAAGATTTGCCCAATAGGAGATGAAAAAAGGCATTTGATATCCTGCTGTAAGTAAAATCAATAGAAGGTGGCTACATGTGTTATAATGGGATATAAATAAGAGTTAGTGGAATACAGATCCAAACTTCTGTCTCCTCTGGGTGATTTGGCTTGTACTGAGAATAATTTATGAGTGTCACCCAAATTATTAATCTTTCCTGGGAAAAAAATCCGTCCCTAGAATAATTCAGTTGTCCATACTTTCTTACTAAACGAGACGGAGAGTTTAAATGTTTTGTTTTCTGCTCTTCGAGATGAATTGCATGATACAAAATGATACTTTGAAAATCAGCTCCATTTATGTTGTTGTTAATTGCGAAGTCGTGTCCGACCCATCGCGACCCCATGGACAACGTTCCTCCAGGCCTTCCTAATTGGTGAACAGTGTGTTGTCTGGGTTACACTTGTAAAACAGTCATTAACAATTAATTTCTATAAGCCATAGTCCACATATTGATTTTAGTTGAATTTCCTCTTCCCCCCAAAATAACCTCTTTTGCAAGCACTGAGTTAATACAGTTCTTATTGTTTTGATCAATAACAATTGAACATATAATTTTTTCCCCAATATTCCTGAGAATAAATAATCATATTAGTATAATATTTCTTTTTTATGTAATCATTCTGGTTGCCTCATCCTGGATCCTGTTACAATCCTGTCTCACTTAACAACAGAAATTTTGGGCTCAATTGTGGTCATAAGTCGAGGACTACCCCTATGCCTTCGATTAGCCTTCGGTTATATGAACATTCGGGGGAAATTTTGAACTCAGGATGACTCGGTGAACCCCTTTCCTTTTTGAATGTCCCCCCCCCCGGTTTAACCTAAAGTCACCCTCAGCTGCACCCTACGCTGAAAATGTAACTCGACATATTACACAACAGAACTGTTAATGAAAACTGATCTCATAACTTCTGACATTTAGAATACAAAAAAAATAAATCAATGGAAATATGTTTTAGTTGAAGGTTTTGTTCCCGCAGTGTTTGCTGTCAAGGCATGGCTAGGCTGAAGAGCTACCACTATGAGGCTTGGGGAGCGAAATTGACTGAAAATGAAAGCTGACCTATTAATTTCCTTGTTCAAAGTTAACTACAACAAAAAAAAGTAAATAAGTAGCCCAAAGGAAATTAAAGTGAATCCTTGTCGCTTTAAAACCAGGAGCTGCTAAAACAGTGGTTCTCAACCTTTTTAATGCCGCGACCCCCCAACCAGTAAGTCGAGGACTACTCAACCGGTCGTAAGTCGAGGACTACTCAACTGGTGCAGCACCGTTTGCAGAATGGGCCTTTTGGCGGGCTCAGCAGGGCAGAGACAGCCTGGACAATTCCTATTGGCTTTTGAAAGCCAATAGAATTAGACTCTATTCAAGAGAGTCTATTCTATTGGCTTTCAAAAGCCAATAGAATAAAAGGGAGTAGCACAGCTAAGGAAAAGGGGGAAAAAATGGCGGACTGCTTTGTTTGGCGACCCCCGTGAAATGGTCGTTCGACCCCAAATGGGGTCCTGACCCACAGGTTGAGAACCACTGTGCTAAAATATAGGAAGAACGGTTGCAGGAACTGGGCATGGCTAGTCTAGCCAAGAGAAGGACCTAGGGGTGACAGGATAGCAATCTTCCAATATTTGAGGGGCTGTCACAGAGAAGAAGGGGGGGGCGTCAACCTATTTTCCAAGGCACCTGAAGGCCGGACAAGGAATAACGGATGGAAACTGATCAAGGAGAAATTCAGCCTAGAAATAAAGGAGAAATTTCCTGACAGTGAGAACGATCAACCAGTGACATTATGCCACCGTATGTCGGATAGTTTATTTTCCGCCCGCCCAGTCACAATTTAGTGATGGTATTTTGCCCCACTTATAGGGGGCATCTGCACATAAACCACGGTCAACGAGAATTCGGTTCAGTATTGTCCATATCTCACGGGACTGGTGGTTTGTCCAAGATGCAAGGCAAAATTTGACATTGGGGGGGGGGCAAGTTTCTATCCAATGTTGTGTTGAAGGAAAAGTCTTCATCGTGGTTCAGTCCAAGCCGGGAATAAACAACATGGCGACTGCTTTAGAAAGAAGGTTGCAGTTTATTGAAGAGGAGAGCCAGATAGGAAGATGGCTCTGGAAGAAAGAGAGAGAGCACATGTAGGGAGTGGGTTTTTATACCCTCTAGGGCTCTTGAGGTTGTTTCCTGTTCCTGTTTGAGGCTTTGTATTTCCTGTGTCATGTATTTCGACCTGTGTCCTTTTGGCATCTGTGGGTTAATCCTATTATGTCCTGTCTTAAAGTTTGTTGGGGCATGTAGATTTTAGGTATCTTTGTCTTCCTAAACTTCTAGCTGGGGGCCTCCAACCTTCCTGGATTATTTACATCTGCATTTCTACAGAGCTGGTTCCTGCTTGGGGAAGGGAGACTTGGGGCTATTAAGAAAAAACTGGGCACGCTTTTCTGCCTCTTTAAGATCCTTTGAGGAAATATAATATTTTGCCCTTTTAATATTTCCTTCTCTGGAGGGGGGGCTGACTTCCCACAGTGGTTTCCACAGAAGGGAGGAGGAAGCGAAGGAGAAGAAGTGCATATTTCTTTGAGATCTCTGAGCCTGGTTGTTTTCTTGCAGACATTTCCTGACCCAACTAGGTAACATCATCAGTGTTAGAAAGGAGTGGCGTTTGCTCTCTGCTTATTAAAAAACTGGCTTTCCCTGTCCGCGCTTGGTGGGAGTATCACCTATCCTCAGGGAACAAAATTCCATCTATACCAGTGGTTCTCAACCTTTTTAATGCCATGACCCCCAACCGGTTGTAAGTCGAGGACTACTCAACCAGTCGTAAGTCGAGGACTACTCAACTGGTGCAGCCCCGTTTGCAGAATGGGACTTTTGGCGGGCTCAGCAGGGCAGAGACAGCCTGGACAATTCCTATTGGCTTTTGAAAGCCAATAGAATTAGACTCTATTCAAGAGAGTCTATTCTATTGGCTTTCAAAAGCCAATAGAATAAAAGGGAGGAGCACAGCTAAGGAAAAGGGGGGGGGGGAAATGGCGGACTGCGTTGTTTGGCGACCCCCGTGAAATGGTCATTCGACCCCAAATGGGGTCCCGACCCACAGGTTGAGAACCACTGATCTATACCACTCTCACAAAGAGAAGATTTTGGGAGAAATTTTCCCCCCCCCCCCTCCTGTTTATAAACTTTTAGCCCGGAGAAACAACATCCGGCACTTTTTCCAGCCTGCACAGAGCATTTGAATGAAGGATGGCTTCCCCTCCTTCCCCCCCCCCCCCGCTTTTTTTTTCCACCCAAACTTCCTGCAAGTTCAGCAGAACTCCACTTTTGCCAGCCTTACGTGCTGTTCTCTGCAACCTGTTTTTTGATCCTTTTAATATATTGATATAGCTTGCATGATTTTAGAAAAGCACAGAGATGGATCGTGGGGGGGGGGAAGTCATGCTTTTGAAGTTGATGTATGACGCCTTTATATATATAACCTTCAACTTTCAGAAGCAAAGTGCTTTTTAAGTACCGGTTTCTGATGAGCCACCTCAAATGGAAACTCAGGCTTGCTTTGTTCTGCAAATGGGCTTCCCAGAAGCCAGTTTGGTTGCAACGCTGGGCTCTGTGAATCCCTGGTCCAATCCTGACTCCGGTCTTCACGCTTTTAAGCTTGCGAAAATCAGAACAACAGAATATAACCAAATCACTTACAGAGCTGAAGCAGGATAGAGGCGGTCCTTGACTTACGACCACAGCGGAGTCCAAACTTGCTAAGCCAGACCGTTGTTAAGTGAATTTTGCCCCATTTCACGCGCTTTTCTGGCCCCATTTGTTAAGTGAACCGCTGCAGTTGTTAATGACATGGTTGTTCGGTCAATCGGTCTTCCCCCCTTGTCTTTGCTTGGCGGAAGGTCGCAAATGGTGATCGCGTGATCCCGTCATAAATATGAGCCAGTTGCCAAGCCTCTGTGAATTTTGATCCCTTGACCCCGGGGATGCTGCAACAGTCGTAAGTGTGGAAAAATGGTCACAAGTCAGCTTTTCAGTGCTGTTTCAACTTTGAACAGCCATTAGACCAGGGGTAGGCAACCTTGGCTACTTCAGCTCCCAGAATTCCTGAGCCAGCCTGGCTCAGCTTGGAAACCTCTCCCTTTCCCCTCAACATGGCTGGCTCAGGAATTCTGGGAGTTGAAGTCCACCAGTCATAAAAGAGCCAAGGTTGCCTACCCCTGGCCTAGGAGGCTCACCGCTTAGAACAGGAGGATTTAGGACAGGGGTAGGCAACCTTGGCTCTTTTATGACTCCTGAACTTCAACTCCCAGAATTCCTGAGCCAGCATGGGGGAACTATGGCTCCCTCATGACTCGTGGACTTCAACTCCCAGAATTCCTGAGCCAGCATGAGGGAACTATGGCTCCCTCATGACTCGTGGACTTCAACTCCCAGAATTCCTGAGCCAGCATGAGGGAACTATGGCTCCCTCATGACTCGTGGACTTCAACTCCCAGAATTCCTGAGCCAGAATGGGGGAACTATGGCCCCCTCGTGACTTGTGGACTTCAACTCCCAGAATTCCTGAGCCAGCATGGGGGAACTATGGCCCCTTCATGACTCGTGGACTTCAACTCCCAGAATTCCTGAGCCAGCATGAGGGAACTATGGCCCCCTCATGACTCGTGGACTTCAACTCCCAGAATTCCTGAGCCAGCATGAGGGAACTATGGCCCCTTCATGACTCGTGGACTTCAACTCCCAGAATTCCTGAGCCAGCATGAGGGAACTATGGCTCCCTCATGACTCGTGGACTTCAACTCCCAGAATTCCTGAGCCAGAATGGGGGAACTATGGCCCCCTCGTGACTTGTGGACTTCAACTCCCAGAATTCCTGAGCCAGCATGGGGGAACTATGGCCCCTTCATGACTCGTGGACTTCAACTCCCAGAATTCCTGAGCCAGCATGAGGGAACTATGGCCCCCTCATGACTCGTGGACTTCAACTCCCAGAATTCCTGAGCCAGCATGAGGGAACTATGGCCCCTTCATGACTCGTGGACTTCAACTCCCAGAATTCCTGAGCCAGCCTGGCTCAGCTTGGAAACCTCTCCCTTTCCCCTCAGCATGGCTGGCTCAGGAATTCTGGGAGTCGAAGTCCCCTAGAAAAGTGGTAGCAGGGGAGGGGAATGAGCTGAGCCGGTGGCAGCGAGAGACGGCTGGAGTTGCAGGGCTGTCAGGGCTCAGCGGAAGCGCCAGGATCAGCGCCAGGCTCCAGCTGGAGCTCTGGGCTGATCTTGGTGCTTCTGCTGAGCCCAGAAGAAGCACCAGGATCAGCTGGAATGTTGTCTTATCTCCAGGGTCTTGTGATTTACATTCAGATGCTTGGCAACTGATTCATATTTATGATGGCCACAGTGTCCCAGGGTCATGTGAAGTGACCAAAACCTGCTGCAACCACCCAGCAGATGGGGGGGGGGGATAAAAACCAAACACCCCCCACTCCACCCTCGCTGCCAATCGTCAACAGAAATGCTCACAACAGTGAAAACCTCGGACAGGAGGAAGAGCACCGCAGGCAGGTGTCTTGCTCAGCTGTGGCTTGGGGGGCACTTTTTTCAGTACCATTGTAACTTCAAACAGTCACTAAGCGAACTGTTGTGAGTTGAGGACTACCTGTACTTTTATCAGATTGGGGGGTTTTTTTTTGGTTTGTTTTGGTCATCAAGTTTTTGACACCTGGCTAGGCGACTGGTGGTACTTGGATGTTGCCATATCCTAAAAGTGGTACAGTGGGTGAAAAGGTTGAAAAGCCCTGTTATAGACTTCTCCAGAGAGCTAAGTCTTTGCGTAATGTCTTCCAAATATGGTAATCTGAACATGGTAATTTGTGCCTCAAATAAGAACTCTTTGATGATCCATTTGTTTGTTTCCTCGGCTCTCTTATGATAATACTCAAGAGTCTTCTTCAGTAACAGAGTGCTTTTTCTCTCCTGCTTCTTCAAAGCTCAACTTTTACTCGCGGAGAAGGTCCCAGGATAAAATCCTTGCCTAAAGAGTTCTGACCTTTATTTCTTTTTATTTATTAATTGAATTTGTATAGCTGCCCGTCTCACCAGGAGCGACTTTTAGGGCAGCTCACAACAATTGAATAGAAATCACAGAGTAAAAAAAACCTACTCATATAAAACATATAAAAATCTATGTCAAGGATTAAATATTATACATATAAAAAAACAGATACACAAACACTAGATGAAAAGAGGATACGAGAAGTCCATGGTGCTCTCTCAGCTTGATTGTTTTCTTGCAGGTGTTTTATTACCCAATTGGGTAATAGAACAGAGTAACAGAGCTGGAAAAGTGCGTATAGTCCAGGCCATGGTTTTCCCAGTTGCAATGTATGGCTGTGAAAGTTGGACCATAAGAAAGGCTGAGCGCCAAAGAATGGAGGCCTTTGAACTCTGGTGCTGGAGAAGACTCCTGCGAGTCCCCTGGACCGCAAGGCGATCCAACCGGTCGGTCCTAGAGGAGATCAACCCCAACTGCTCTTTAGAAGGCCAGATCCTGAAGTTGAAACTCAAGTCCTTTGGCCACCTAATGAGAAGGAAGGACTCACTGGAGAAGAGCCTGATGCTGGGAAAGATGGAGGGCAAGAGAAGAAGGGGACGGCAGAGAAGGAGGTGGCTGGATGGAGTCCCTGAAACCGTAGGCATGAGCTTCAATGGACTCCAGAAGATGGTGGAGGACAGGAAGGCCTGGAGGAACATTGTCCATGGGGTCGCAATGGGTCGGACACGACTTCGCAACTAACAACAACAATAGAGCTGGAAGGGACTTTGGAGATCTTCTAGTCCAACCCCCTTCTCAGGAAAGAAACCCTACACCCTTTCAGACAAATGGTTGTCCAATCTCTTCTTAACAAACCTCCAACATCCTCAGAAGTATCAGAGCAAGCTGCTAGAATATAAATTGAGAGCAAAACCCACTCCTTACCAGCACTGGTGATGTTCCCTAGCTGGGTCATGAAACATCTGCATGAAAACCACCTAGTTGATAGTATCTATGGAGATTCTCAGTCATCCAGGTCACGGTTGTCCCCAAGGTGCTTTTTCTTGAGGCAGCTGGACTTTTTCTCTCTCTCTCTTTGAAGACATTTCGCTTCTCATCCAGGAAGCTTCTTCAGCTCATCTAAGAAGCTTCTCGCCATTTAGTCAGAGCTGAAGAAGCTTCTTGGATGGGCAGCGAAACGTCTTCAAAGAGAAAAGAGGAAGTCCAGTTGCCTCCCGAGCTACATATATTTTGCTTTATCTGAAGGGAGGATTAGATTTGCCACCTCAATAATGGCGCTATCTAAGGATCTCCACGGCTCCTTGGTAAACCCCAGGCCAGGGGTAGGCAACCTTGGCTCTTTGATGACTCTGTGGACTTTAACTCCCAGAATTCCCGAGTCAGCATGGCTAAGCATGGAAACCTCTCCCTTTCCCCTCAGCATGGCTGGCTCAGGAATTCTGGGAGTTGAAGTCCACCAGTCATAAAAGAGCCAAGGTTGCCTAACCCCGCCCTGCCCCAGCCAGCCAGGAATTCTGGGAGTTGAAGTCCACCAGTCATCAAAGGGCCAAGTTTGAAGACCCCTGGCTTATATGGCCCATGCTGGCTGAGGAATTCTGGGAGTTGAAGTCCACAAGTCATAAAAGGGCCAAGTTTGAAGACCTCTGAGCTAAACAAAGAAACAAATAAATGTATATTACAGTTGAATGCGTGGTGGCGCAGTTGTTAGAATGCAGTAGCGCAGACTAATTCTGCTGATTGCTGACTGCCAGCACTTTGGCAGTTTGATCCTGACTGGATCAAGGTGGACTCAGCCTTCCATCCTTCCAAGGTGGGTAAAAGGAGGACCCAGATTATGGGGGGGGGGCAATAGGCTGGCTTTGTAAAATGGCTTAGAGCAGTGTTTCCCAAACTTGACAATTTTAAGGCATGTGGACTTCAACTCCCAGAATTCCACAGCCAGCAACGCTGGCTGTGGAATTCTGGAAGTTGAAGTCCACATGCCTTAAAATCGTCAAGTTTGGGAAACACTGGCTTAGAGAGGGCTGCAAAGCCCTGTGGAGTGGTATATACAGTGCATTCAGAAAGCATTCGGGCCCCTTTCCCGTTGGTCAATTTTGTGGTGCTGCAGCCTGATTCTACAGTTGTTGAAATGTATTTGTTTTTTTCTCATTATTCTATACTCGGTACCCCATAATGACAAAGTGAAAACAGAATTCACTTATTTATTCTCATAGTGTTATTTAGTCCTTCAGTTAGGACCACAATTGAGCCTCAACTATTATTGTTATTGTTCTGCTTCCTATCTAGTCCATTCAGATAAAAAGCTGCCTACATAACATAATTAACAGAATTGGAAGGGACCTTGGAGGTCATCTAGTCCAACCCCCTGCTGAGGCAGAAGACCCTATACCATTTCAGACAAATGGCTGTCCAGTCTCTTCTTAAAAGCTTCCAGTGTTGGAGCATTCACAGCTTCTGGAGGCAAGGAGTTCCACTGGTTAATTGTTCTCGCTGTCAGGAAGTTTCTCCTTAGTTCTAGGTTGCTTCTCTCCTTGATCAGTTTCCATTCATTGCTTCTTGTTTTGCCTTCAAGCGCCTTGGAGAATAGCTTGACTCCTCCTTCTCCTCTTCCTCCTCCTCCTCCTCCTCCTCCTCCTCCTCCTCCTCCTCCTCCTTCTCTTAAATTGGAACTCGTGATCTGTTCCACTGTCCGCCTCTGGCCATGTCTCCATATATCAAGTAATACAGTCAATTTGATTTCTGTTTACTCCATCTAGCAATGTCCATAAAGGTCCGTGTTGCTCGCTCATTAGAAAATTGTTTAGCCATAAAGAAACCATCAAGTTGGCAGGAACTGATAAATTGTCACCCTTCATTTCAGTTTTCTAGGCTATAAGATCCCACTGCTTTTCCATTCTTTCTAAATATCCATTTTGGTCTCTGGTCCCGAGCATCATATATCATCGTTTTGTGTTCTTCTGTTAATATCAAATTTAACTTGATTCATACAGAAAGCAGCTCCTGTCGTCAACTTTTTTTGTCTCTTCTGCATTACCGGCTGGAGCATAAACTTGGGTTATTGCAGTGTTTCTCAACCTTGACAATTTTAAGGCATGTGGACTTCCACTCCCAGAATTCCACAGCCAGCATTGCTGGCTGTGGAATTCTGGGAGTGGAAGTCCACATGCCTTAAAATTGTCAAGGTTGAGAAACCCTGGGTTATTGTCATATTAAAGGATTATCTGCAAAGTTTGTTTGATGCTGTCATGGCGTTGTAACCAAGTACTGTTCTTGCTATAATCCTATTGATTATGAAAGCGAGAATTTTTTCTTCTTTGTTTTTAATGTCCTGAATGCACAATTATCTGACAGAAAGTTTCCAAATTCCATTCCATCTCCATTGGTTCTTGCCTAAGCCGTCCGGCAGGTTAGCTCAACTTGTTGTTCTGCCTCCCTGTGGTTTTTTAAAAAGATTTTTATCCTGCCTTTATTACTTTATAAGTAACTCAAGACAGCAAGTATACATAATATTCCCTTATCATTCTTCTTTTTCCCACAACAACAAAGCTATGGGATGATTTGGGCTGAGAGAGAGGGATTGGCCCAAAATCACCCAGTTGGCTTTCATACTTAAGGCAGGACTACAACTCACTGTCTCCTAGTTATTGGTCCAAAGTCACCCAGCCGGCTTTCATGCCTAAAGAAAGACTAGAACTCACCATCTCCTGGAGAATTGGCTTGAAGACATCCAGCTGACTTTCATACCTAAAGCAGGACTAGAACTCACAGTCTCCTGGTGATTAGCCCAAAGTCAGCCAGTGGGCTTTCATGCCTAAGGCAGGACTAGAACTCACCATCTCCTGGTGATTAGCCTAAAGTCACCCAATGGGCTTTCGTGCCTAAGGCGGGACTAGAACTCACCGTCTCCTGGTGATTAGCCTAAAGTCACCCAATGGGCTTTCGTGCCTAAGGTGGGACTAGAACTCACCGTCTCCTGGTGATTAGCCCAAAGTCACCCAGTGGGCTTTCATGTGTAAGGCAGGACTAGAACTCACGTTTTCCTTGATGGAATACCAGAATGATTTATCATTCCCGCCTCTTGTGGCGTCTAAAATGATACCTTTGCTGTTGTATTTTCCAGTTTTCAGCAAAAGCACGCTCAATAACACAGCGATTCCCTTTACGACCGCTGCAAAAAAAAAAGGTTGTAGACTCAGATCGGTCACGTGACTGACCCACTTTACAGTCATCAGTTGCGGGAATTGGGTTTGTCTAGTTCAGGGGTGTCAAAGTGCCGGTCCGCGAGCCAGATGCGTCATTGGTGAAACCGTGCCCACCCCATGGCTGGAAATGGCAAAAATGTTGCGATACATCGCGTGATGTTGCGGGTTTGACACCCCTGGTGTAGTTTAAGAAGAGGGAGTCAAGCTATTCTCTGAAGCGCCTGAGGGCAGGACAAGAAGCAACGGATGGAAACTAATCAAGGAGAGAAGCAACCTAGAACTAAGGAGAAACTTCCTGACAGTGAGAACAATTAACCAGTGGAACTACCTGCCTCCAGAAGCGGTGAATGCCCCAACACTGGAAGTTTTTAAGAAGAGACTGGACAGCCATTTGTCTGAAATGGTATATAGAGTTTTCTGCCTGAGCAGGGGGTTGGACTAGATGACCTCCAAGGTCCCTTCCAACTCTGTTACTCTACTCTACCCTATTCCTATTCTATTCTATTCTATTCTATTCTACTTTGGGTCACTAAACAAACGGTTGTAAGTTGAGGACTGCTTGTAATACTGGTTCACTTCCCCAGAATCATTGCAAGGCACAGGATAAGCCTGTCATTTCGATACAGGTTTGGGTGCTTTAACGGAGAGAAGGACGAGGGGGGGACATGATAGCCGTGTTCCAATATCTCAGGGGCTGCCCCAGAGAAGAGGGAGTCAAGCTGTTCTCCAAAACCCCTGAAGGCAGGACAAGAAGCAACGGATGGAAACTAATCAAGGAGAGAAGCAACCTGGAACTAAGGAGGAATTTCCTGACAGTGGGGACAATTAACCGGTGGAACAACCTGCCTCCAGAAGTTGTGGATGCATCACTGGAGGTTTTTAAGAAAAGACTGGACAGCCACTTGTCTGAAATGGTATAGGGCAGTGGTGGTGAACCTATGGCATGCGTGCCAGAGGTGGCACTCAGAGCCCTCTCTGTGGGCACGCGCGTCATTGCCGCAACCCCCTCCTCACCAGCAGCCCCCCCCCCGGAGGAGAGTCGCCCCCGAGCGTGGCCCGTGCGGAGCAGCGCAGCCAAGGACATGGCAGCCAGGCAGCGGGGACAAGACTCTGCCCTCCCGCGCCATTGCGCGCAATTGATGCTTTGGGGCACAAGTGGAGCGCGTGGCTGCCATGGTGTTGCTGGGTGATGGTGCGTTGGGCCATGGAGGCGGTGAGTGGACCTGTGGGTGGACAGAGCGGGGGCGGGCTGGGACGGAGTGGGGAAGGGGAGGGATGGGCGGGACGGAGGTGGTTTTTGGGTTCGCCATCACTGGTATAGGGTCGCCTGCTTGAATGAGGTTGGACTAGAAGACCTCCAAGGTCCCCTTACAACGCTGTTATTCGATTGTTTGTTGTTTGAGTTATGACCATGATGGGTAGACTTCCTGTTCTGTGTTTTAGACTCTATTGGGGTAAAGTTTATGTACTTCTGTTGATTCCCTCCCCGCTTTCTGCTAATTCTCTAACCTTTTGTTTTGTCCATACCTGGATGGAGCACTTTTGGCATCCTGCAACAAGGTAGCTGGCATTTAGCAAATCCTATCGCTTGGAGAGAACTTGTCAAAAACTTTAAATTAGCGAGTGTAGCTCCTCTGATTTCTCTGTTCAATTAAGAGAGCAGCGCCGTTACACACACTTGTTTTGGAGTGAGCCCCAATGAACGCAGCTGATTTTTTCTCTCGCGTAAATATGCTTTGGACCAAAAAGGTTGCCTTTGAAAACTTCAAGAGCCTTATTAAATGGGGAAAAATAAACTTTGCTTGCCACTTAAAGAAATTGTTCTCGAGACTGTGGCCCCGCATTCTGTCACTGAGAGGCACTTTGAATGTCACAAATTATGCTTTGTTGTGCTGTTTCTTTTGGAAAGTTCACCTTTGCAGAAAGGTGAAAATGGAAATTGACTAAAAAAAAAAACACTATACAGATGCTGAAGTAGTATTTACATTAAATTGAAAGTCATTCCCACTGAATTGAGTTGTAACTAGTTATATATGCCACAGGGCAGTTCCATAATAGAAATATATGATGCATTATTGGCTTTTCCTTCTGGCAGTGTGATCCGTGTTGACTGCACCTTCTCCTATCTGAGGACTTGAAGGTGCTCCACAAGGTTCACCAAGGAATTGCTTTCAGTTGCCTCTAGTCCAGTGGTTCTCAACCTGTGGGTCGGGACCCCATTTGGGATCGAACGACCATTTCACAGGGGTCGCCAAACAACACAGTCCACCATTTTTTCCCCCCTTTTCCTTAGCTGTGCTACTCCCTTTTATTCTATCGGCTTTTGAAAGCCAATAGAATAGACTCTCTTGAATAGAGTCTAATTCTATTGGCTTTCCAAAGCCAATAGGAATTGTCCAGGCTGTCTCTGCCCTGCTGAGCCCGCCAAAAGCCCCATTCTGCAAACGGTGCTGCACCAGTTGAGTAGTCCTTGACTTACGACCGATTGAGTAGTCCTCGACTTACGACCGGTGGGGGGGGTCGCGGCATTAAAAAGGTTGAGAACCACTGCTCTAGTCACTTTGCTTCCTGCTACTGATACAGGCAATTCTTACGGTCCATCAGGCCCTACGTGTTGATTCTCCAAAGTGTTTGTCTTTGTTCTGTTAGATAATTTCCTCTGCAGCCTTTTCAAGCGTGCTTGCTTTTTTTTTTTTTAATGCATCCTTCTCATGTCTCTTTTAAATAAGTATACTCAGTGAAAGAAAAAAACAACAACCCCAAAACCCAAGTGAAACAATGTGTTGTGTATTTTGGTTAAACCACTAAGTGATGTTTTTTTTCCTTTATCTCGTGCATCTTCTAGCTTATTTCCCCCCCCCCCCCCTTTCCTCCTCAATCATTTGAAATGGCTTCGGTGGGATTTTAGAATATATTATAAAATATGTATTTTGAGGTTAAGTACTGCCAGAAGCTTTAGGTAATTTCTTGGGGGACTTGTTCTTAAAAATAGCATTTCGATTATCTTCTTGAAATAAGATTTCTGCTTCCTGAAGTGAGGGTGTGCAGAGGATGAGAAAAATGCTCACCCGGGCTTCCAAATGTCACCTTTCCTCTAGAGATGCCATTTTTTTTGTAGTCCTGAGTGGCAATTGTAGAAAAATGCACCATTTCAAAGAGAGTTCTCTTTCATGGGTGACAGGCAAAGCAAAGGAACCCAATCCGTGACTCCACAGAAAACCCAATGGGAGGCCTGGGACTTCAAATCTTTCATACATAAAAATGGATGGTCATAAAGATATTTTAAATAAACAAGTAAGTATCACAGAAGAGAATATGTAATGTCATTAGGGGTAGAAGGGAGTGCTAGAAGCAAAACCCACTCCCTTCCAGCACTGATGATGTTACCTAATTGGGTCATGAAACGTCTGCAAGCAAACAGCCAAGCTCAGAGAGCACCAGGGACCCCACAATCCTCCTCCTCTTCCTCCTCCTCCTCCTCCTCCTCCTCACTCCCTTCTAGCACTGATGATATTACCTAATTGGGTCATGAAATGTCTGCAAGAAAACAACCCAGCTCAGAGAGCACCAAGGACCCCACAGTCTTTCTCCTCCTCCTCCTCTCCACAAACCCCACTTCCCTTCCAGCACTGATGATGTTACCTAATTGGGTCATGAAACGTCTGCAAGCAAACAGCTAAGCTCAGAGAGCACCAGGGACCCCATAGTCGTCGTTGTCCTCCTCCTCCTCCTCTCTGCAAACCCCCTCCCTTCTAGCACTGATGATGTTACCTAGTTAGGTGGTGAAATGTCTTCAAGAAAACAAGCTCAGAGAGCACCAGGGATCCCACAGTCCTCCTCCTCCTCCTCCTCCCTGCAACCCCCCTCCCTTCTAGCACTGATGGTGTTACCTATTTGAGTCATAAAACCACCAAGCTCAGAGAGCACCAAGGACCCCACAAACAAATAAATACCTTCCAAAAGATATCAGATTCTGATAGATGATGCTGAATCGGGTGGAAATTAAACTCTCAAAGACAAAGGGAACGTTCGGCTGAATAATTATGTCTCTGCTGGGAACTTTAAATTAGATCTCTGCTGCTTTGTAGCTCAAGAATTTTTTTTTTATTTTATTTTATCACCAATTCTCCATTCTCTGTGTGGAGTTAAAATATTAATTTGCTGCACGACTCAACTAGCCTTTCCGTCTTCATCCCCTGTTTTTTAATCTAATAATTAAAGAAACCCACAGAAAACTCATTCCGGCGATCCATGCTGCCTGTTTGAAGGCTTCTTCCCTGCAGTTGGTTCTCTTGTACTTACAGATGACGGATGACACAGCAAGAGTTTACTCAGGCGGTTCTCGACTTACGACCAAAATTGAGCCTCCCATTTCCGTTGCTAAGCAAAACAGTTAAGTGACTTTTGCCCCATTTTGCGATTTTACCCAGTTAAGTGAACCACTGTAGTTGTTAAGTTATTCACACAGTTGTTAAGTAAATCTGGCTTTCCCCATTGATTTTGGGGTTAGGGGTGGGGTTAGGATTAGGGTAGGGGTAGGCAACCTTGGCTCTTTTGCGACTCGTGGACTTCAACTCCCAGAATTCCTGGCTCAGGAATTCTGGGAGTTGAAGTCCACGAGTCGCAAAAGAGCCAAGGTTGCCTACCCCTGGGTTAGGGGATCACGTGACCCCAAGCCACTGCAACCGTTGTAAATACGAGTCAGTTGCCAAGCATCTGAGAACAGTTCAGGAATGTGAAAAATGTATTAATAAAATAAATACTGAAAAGAAAGATGTTGGTCTAGAAACTTGGGGGTTGAGTGATAATTCTGTGGTGTGGAAGATGACTGGGTATATTTGAAGGTGTGGAAGCTGACTGGGTATATTTGAAGCCTGTTGTGCTCTCTCAGCCCTATCCAATTCAAAAAGTTATTATTCTGGAGAAAAGAAGAGGATGGAGTATTATATATACTGCTTTGAGTTGTAGAAAATAAAGGTTGAATAGAAATCTAGAAGAAGAAGAAGAGGAGGAAGAAGAAGAAGAAGAGGAGGAGGAGGGGGAGGGGGAGAAGAAGAAGAAGAGGAGAAGGAGAAGAGGAGGAGGAGGAGAAGAGGAAGAGGAGGAGGAAGAAGAGGAGGGGGAGGAGGAGGAATAGGAGGAGGAGAAGGAGAAGAAGAAGAGGAGGAGGAGGAGGAGGAAAAGGAGGAGGAGGAGGAGAAAAAGATTGCACAAGAAGGTTCCATAAGATCTGAGGAACTGACACAGTGATGAGCTAAGCAATTGCAACATTATTATTTTTTTTGCAAGCTCTCTGCTCTGCAAATGACTGGGAAAGCTACCTTACCATTTTGCCATTTCTCTCCTCCCCCAAATAACAGTAAAATGCTCCTGAAATATTGATAGTTACTTACTTGGTTCGATTCAGCTTTTAGCGGAAAAAATGCTCTTTATTTGGCATGCAAAAGGCAGAATAAAGTCCGGCGGTCGCTATAGAATTGAGAGCGGCCCCTGCAATTTTGTTCTGACCGTGCATTTAAATTGTGGCTTAACTGTCATTAGCGCACCACATTGCCTGCCAATTACTGAAATAAACCAAGGCAAGAAGCAGGAATATATAAAAGCGGGTCTATGAAATTGAAAGCGGCCGGGTTACAAATTGTTACATTGGAGACAAGGACCCAGAATTTCCCTAAATGTATCATTAGCAGTGGAAAAGGAAAGCAGGGTGGGGTGGCTGGGTTGAACTTTCTCTTAGGCGTCCTCATAATTTTTATTAGTCGTTATTTTATTGACATAGATTTTTAAAACTCCCGACTCTCAATGATTCTGGGTGCTTTTCATTGGGGGTCCCTAACACCTGGGCCATGGACTGGTCCATGGCTGTAATGACCCAGGGCACAGCACTGAGGCAATGCAGTCAGCTGGCAATTCAAGCCGCCCTTTAATTGCTCCAAATTTTCCCCAAAGGCTCCCACGTTTCTGGACAGCCTCCAAACAAAGGAAGACACACACACACCTTCAGCTGCCTCTGGCTGCAAGTAGTTTCACATACAGTCTGATTAGGGGAGGAATTTACTCAAGGCCACGGAGATAAGAAAGAATGACACATACATCATAAACCTAAGGAGTCTGTGTGAATACACGCTTGCCTGAACAGTTTCAGAAGCGAAGCCAAAATACAGTCTGAGATCTTTGAACATCCAAGCAACGTTGTCAGCCAGTCCAATGGTCAGAGTTTCCGGGTTTCCAAGCAGAAGTCACATAACAAGAGATCAGCAACAACACACACACAAAATTCCAAGGAATCAGCGTTTGTTCCTGACAAATGCCTCTCCCTACAGCGTCTTCTTAAATCTCAGTCTCCAGGAGTGCCTTGTGGAGAAGGGTGGTATATGAATGCAATAGCTGTAAGTTGTGAATAGCAATTGATGGTTTAATGCAATATGTAAGCCCTTCCATTTGTAGATTAATTCATAAATCATGTTTAAACGAGCCCTGGTTAACATGATATGGGGACTTCATCTTTTGCTTTTACACCAAGCTATGAAATAGCTGGTATATATGATGGAGTTCACTGTGTACTCTGGAAAAGCAGCATTCATAAAATAAATATTCATGCTTGTAACCTGAAGATATCAATTCCCATTCTGTTTGCATTTTAAGAGTAGTAGCTTGACGAGAGCAGAGAGTCATCCCGTTGTTTTCTGACTGATTGCCTAATGTTACAGACAAACCCAGTAATGATTGGATCTGCTACACCACACCACACAACAGAGCCAGGTAGAGTTTCTGTGGATTTTTCCCAGCAAATTCCTAATTCAGCTTTATTTCTCTCCGTTATTATGAATCAGGCTGTCAATTGATCAAAGGTTTTTGTCTCTTGCTTTAACCCATTCATCAAAGTGAAAGCAATATTCAGAAGGCAGTGTAAATGGATCCTTTCCTGTTAAGGCAGCCAACAAGTAATTCTCAGTAAAATTCTTTTAGATGCTTTGCCTGCATCAATAGAGAGATGTAGGAGAATGTCGGAGGCCAACTACCATTCAACTACCAAGCAAAATAAAAATAATCCTCCTCCTCCTCCTCCCTTCAAACCCCACTCCCTTCTAGTACTGATGATGTTACCTAGATAGGTGATAATGCAAGAAAACCACCAAGCTCAGAAAGCACTAAGGTTCCCACAATTGTTCCTCCTCCTCCTCCTCCTCCTCCTCCTCCTCCTCTCTTCAAACCCCACTCCCTTCTAGTACTGATGATGTTACCTAGATAGGTGATGAAACGTCTGCAAGAAAACCACCAAGCTCAGAGAGCACTAAGGTTCCCACAGTCGTTGCTCCTCCTCCTCCTCCTCCTCCTCCTCCTCCCCTCTGCAAACCCCACTCCCTTCTAACACTGATGATGTTATCTAGTTGGGTAATGAAACATCTGCAAAAAGCTCAGAAAGCACCAAGGACCCCTCAATTAAGCCTCAGTTTCTTAATCTGAGCAAAAACGTCATAACTGCGGGGTCCTTGGTACTCTCTGAGCTTGATTGTTACAACTTGGTGAAAACAACCAAGCTCAGACCCCACAGTTCAACCCAGAGAGACAAATATCCCCTGTTATTGGTGTCTTAAACTGTTGGCTCGCATGGATTGAGCGTCCAAATATTGGTGCTCTGTAGTGCTTGGGCATTGACTTTAATTATACACCCACCTGTCACGTTGAAAGCCACCTTGAAGCTCTGTTTGGATGATTGAGGGTGACTTTTGAATTCAGACATTAAGAGCAGGGAGTCGCCAAACTTGGCATCCTTTAGATGGGTGGACTTCAACTCCCAGAATTCCTCAGCCAGCAGCGGGTGTTGAAATGCACACGTCTGAAGGTTGCCAAGTCTGGAGACTCCCTGCGTTAGAGGATTCACAAATATATCTTCCCCCCCCCCCGAAATATCATTTCTAATGGGTATCATTATGGGATACTTGTGCTGGCCAATATTGGACTGGTCAGGAAGTCTACGCTGCATTTTGCTCTGCTTTGGAAGAAAGGCTAATCTGCTTCTGCTCTCTCTTGGAGAACGTTTTAATATGGATAAGACAGATGTCCACGCTGCTAGCATCGGGTGTTCTCGCTTTGACAATATATGAAGATGCAGCCATTTTCTCTTCAACCTGTGTGTTACTTTTAGAATGATGATGGAAGAGGGAGGGGGAAGAATGTGTATGGGGCTTAGTTAGACATAACAACATTGGCAGTAGAGTATTCTTCAAGGTTGTTTGAAATAAGAGGCGATAAGGAATGGCGGGTTATGGAACTGGAGGGAAGGTTTGCATTTCAAACTAATTGGAGAATGTGATTTATGACAGTTAATTGGAGGAGGGAATTGTGCTTTGATACTATGTGTTTAGGGGAGGGGAATTCAGATTCTGGCTTCCACTGTGTAAGTACTACCATAAGAAAGGCCGAGCGCCAAAGAATGGAGGCCTTTGAACTATGGCGCTAGAGAAGACTCCTGCGAGTCCCCTGGACTGCAAGGCGATCCAACCGGTCAGTCCTGGAGGAGATCAACCCCAACTGCTCTTTAGAAGGCCAGATCCTGAAGTGGAAACTCAAGGACTTTGGCCACCTAATGAGAAGGAAGGACTCACTGGAGAAGAGCCTAATGCTGGGGAAAGATGGAGGGCAAGAGAAAAAGGGGACGACAGAGAAGGAGGTGGCTGGATGGAGTCACTGAAGCAGTAGGCGTGAGCTTCAATGGACTCTGGAAGATGGAAGAGGACAGGAAGGCCTGGAGGAATGTTGTCCACGGGGTCGTGATGGGTCGGAGACAACTTCGCAACTAACAACAATATATCCGTACCGAAGCTATGCTGCTCGATTAAAGATTCTTTTTAACGTAAACAATGCCTCAAAGTTCTTTGAAGAGTTTTGTCTTTCGGAACCATGACAACAGACACGTCTGCTGGAAAAACGTATCGTGCTTTGCCCTTGATAAAGTGCAGTTTTTGGACCAGTCACAGATATTAACTGCGGAGAAGTTTCACCGAGCATAATAAAAATGTGATTTCCAGCTTATTACTGTGTACACACGGGCAATTAAATATTAATGGATTATCTTGTCTTTTGTTTGCTGTATCCGTTTCAATAGCTTCGGAGCAAAAGGGTTTTCTCCTTAGAATACGTTTGTTTTTTTTCTCTTCTCCCTTCCTTTGCAAATATTTTCTTGATTTTCCCACTAACGTTTTAATGGAATGCGTGTTGAGATGCCCTTCAAGGATGTTTCTGCAGTGTCAGCAAAAAATGAGAATATTAAACTTTTTTTTCTTGGCCTTAAAGTGAAGAGTTATTATATTTGGATCTGCCTAATTTAGATGGATGTGAGCAGGCTTTTCCTAGGCCTATTTAAAAAAATATAAATTTTGAGATTGGTAGATTCCCCCCACCCCCATAAAGGGGCACGTTTTGCAGGGAGTAACAGAGTTATACTACTTGGCGTTTCCTTGCCACCGAGAATCTCAAGTGAGCATGAAAGGGATAATATTGAAATTAGTGAAATGTTAAAAAGAGACTGGACAATTATCTGACTGAGATGGTATAGGACCTCCTGCTTGAGCAGGGGGCTGGACTAGAAGACCTCCAAGGTCCCTTCCAGCTCCTATTCTATTCTATTCTATTCTATTCTATTCTATTCTATTCTATTCTATTCTATTCTATTCTATTCTATTCTATTCTATTCTATTCTATTCTATTCTATTCCATTCCATTCTATTCTATTTGCATTCTCCATTCTATTCTATTCTATTCTATTCTATTCTATTCTATTCTATTCTATTCTATTCTATTCTCCATTCTATTCTATGCTCTCTTCTCTTCTCTTCTACATTCTCTTCCCTTCCCTTCCCTTCCCCTCCATTCCATTCCATTCTATTCCATTCTATTCTGTTCTATTCTCCATTCTATTCTATTCTCTCTTCTCTTCTCTTCTCTTCTCTTCTCTTCTCTTCTCTTCTCTTCTCTTCTTCTCTTCTACATTCTCTTCTCTTCTTCTCTTCTACATTCTCTTCTCTTCTCTTCTATTCAAGACATCAGAGCTGGCTGGGTGACTTTTGGCCAATCACCAGGAGACGGTGAATTCTAATCCTGCCTTATGGATGAAAGCCAACTGCATGACTTCGGGCCAATCACCGGGAGAGGATGAATTCTACTCCCACCTTGGGCCCGAGAACTGACCTGGTGACCTTGAGCCACTCACACACCCTCAGCACACGTCACAAGTCTGTTGTTGTGGGGAAAATAGTTGGAGGGAGGAACCTTAAATGTATTCTCTCCCTTGTGTTATCTGTAACAATCATGAAGGCAGAATGAAAAACAAATGATGATGGATCATAACCAGCTGAACTTGCTGCATTCTAGATCAACTGTGGCTTCTGAGGGCACAGCCTATTCTCCTTATTAGATAACGTTTCACACAAAGATTAAGGGGCTGTGATTGTGATTGCCGTTTTTAATGTTCTTCATCGGCCTGTTGATTGATCTTGGCCCGTAGATCGTATAAAGCTATCGGATTGAAACAAGTCATGATTACATGGGAAGATGAGTTTCGTGCAGCTGAGTTTTTCAGGTTGGCTTGTCTTATTAAATAGCGCTGACCTTCCGTCACCCTTATTCTTTATGTTTGGAAAGCCCAGTTTTGATGCAAACGGACAAATCACGAAGTAATTGATTTATCTAGTGCACTAACACTGCTGCTCATATCCTTCCTGTTTGGTCAGCCTATCGTAACTCTGTTAGGCCCTTTCCCATTTATCCTGTCATGCCAGTGTCGGTGCTGCTGCGGCCGCTAAAAACACCCACACCCACAAACTGACAAACACAAAAGAAAAGAAAACACCCTTGTAATTTGACTGTAGCTGGTTGCCCCTTTCTACTCCATCTCCAGTGAACCCAAGTCTTAGCTAGATAGAGCATCAGTGGTTTTAACCAGTCTAGAAATGAAAGCCAAATTGTACAGGTTTTGAAAGCTACCTTAACCTTGTGATTTTCCCTTCAGGTCGCTTGACTGACTGCTCAAAACTGTTAGAGCAGAACCTGAGAAGGAAATAGACAATAGGTCTAGTGGACTTCTACTCATGGATTTTGCTTCTACTCATGGATTATTATGGCAAGTCAGGGGAGGTGATAGGCAGGGCTGTCTTACTACTCTCTCTGATTACTCACAAACGGTGTAATCCTTTCTCATAGTGTGCTGGGGATAGGGAAAGTTGATGAGAAAGTGCATAAGGAAGAAAGGAAGAAAGGAAAGAGAAAGAAAAAGAAAAAGAAAGAAAGAGAAAGAAAGAAAGAAAAAGAAAGAAAGAAAGAAAGAGAAAGAAAAAGATGCAAGTAGTTGTGAACTTAACAACCATTCCTTTAGCACAGCGCTCTTCAAACTTGGCCCTTTTATGACTTGTGGACTTCAACTCCCAGAATTCCTCAGCCAGGCACGCTGGCTGAGGAATTCTGGGAGTTGAAGTGCACGGGTCATAAACGGGCCAAGTTTGAAGACCCCTGGCTTATATGGTCCATGCTGGCTGAGGAATTCTGGGAGTTGAAGTCCACAAGCCATAACAGGGCCAAGTTTGAAGACCCCTGGCTTATATGATCCATGCTGGCTGAGGAATTCTGGGAGTTGAAGTGCAGGGGTCATAAACGGGCCAAGTTTGAAGACCCCTGGCTTATATGATCCATGCTGGCTGAGGAATTCTGGGAGTTGAAGCCCACAAGCCATAACAGGGCCAAGTTTGAAGACCCCTGGCTTATATGATCCATGCTGGCTGAGGAATTCTGGGAGTTGAAGCCCACAAGCCATAACAGGGCCAAGTTTGAAGACCCCTGGCTTATATGGTCCATGCTGGCTGAGGAATTCTGGGAGTTGAAGTCCACTAGACCTATTGGGTGAAGCTGCCCAGAATCACCTTGTAGAGGAGATGAATCCGAATCAGAATAGAGCTGGAACGGACCTTGGAGGTCTTCTAGCCCAACCCCCTGCTCATGCAGGAATCCCTATACCATTTCAGAAAAGTGGTTGTCCAGTCTCTTCTTAAAAACCTCCAGTGTTGGACCACCCACAACTTCTGGAGGGAAGCTGATTAATTCCACTGATTAATTGTCCTGACTGTTAGGAAGTTTCTCCTTAATTCCACGTTGTTTCTCTCCTCAATGAGTTTCATTCACTGTTTCTTGTCCTGCCTTCTGGTGCTTTGGAAAATAAGTGGGCTCCCCTCTTCCTGGAATCACTGCTATCACGTCCTTCTATTGGCGTAAAGATGGGTGGCATAACAATTTAATAAATCCAATAAATAGAAATAAAAGGCTCTTTCTCTCTTCTTTTTCAGGACATTGTCCACCAGTGACAATGTGGAGGACAGAGAACACGAGAAGGCTCGCCTGGAAGAGGCGTACGAGAAATGTGACCGTAATCTGGACGAGTTGATTGTTCAGCACTACACCGAACTTATGACTGCCATCTGCACCTACCAGAGCATCACGGAACGTATCACCACTTCTCGCAACAAAATCAAGCAGGTGAAATTCAAGGCGGGAGATTTTTTTCCCCAGGGCAAGATTGGCTTTACATTCAAGACCAGCACCGCCTACGACGCAGGGCTAGGCCAGGGATTCTGGGCTCTTTTATGACTGGTGGACTTCAACTCCCAGAATTTCTGAGCCGGCCATGATGAGGGGAAAGGGAGAGGTTTCCAAGCTCAGCCAGGCTGGCTCAGGAATTCTGGGAGTTGAAGTCCATGAGTCATGAAGAGACCATAGTTCCCCCATGCTGGCCCAGGAATTCTGAGAGTTGAAGTCCACGAATCATAAAAGAGCCAAGGTTGCCTACCCCTGGTCTAGGAGGCTCACTACTTAGGACAGGAGGAGTTAGGTCAGGGGGTAGGCAACCTTGGCTCTTCCATGAGTCATAAAAGAGCCAAGGTTGCTACCCCCTGTACTAAGTCCTCCTGTTCTAAGTGGTGAGCCTCCTAGACCAGGGGTAGGCAACCTTGGCTCTTTTATGACTGGTGGACTTCAACTCCCAGAATTCCTGAGCCAGCATGGCTCAGCTTGGAAACCTCTCCCTTTCCCCTCAGCGTGTCTGGCTCAGGAATTCTGGGAGTTGAAGTCCATCAGTCATAAAAGAGCCAAGGCTGCCTACCCCTGGACTAGGAAAAACGTTGAATGAACGCCATACGAATGGAGCTCTTCCTTCTTTTCTCCAGTTCAGTGATAGGTGCCAAACACTACATCTGGGGTGAAACCTACATCTGGTTGTAGGCATGCATAAGACAGATATGGTAATGTCCTTCCCTGGGCTGGTGGGCAAATTAATTTCTGAAAAGCTAATTGAGGTTGTAGCTTACCTGGAATCTGTGCTCACCCGATCAGATATGTGCCTTCCGGCTTCAGTTACCGCAGCGAGAATAAAAAATGCACTCTGCGCGCAGTCAGAATAACACACTTTATTTACCCTTGGATTTCCCTCGAAATGCAGGCAGTCCTCAACTTGCAACCGTTAATGGATGCACATCTGTGCAAAACACACAATGTGTGAACTGAATCTGAATCAACTTCGGCCCTGGAGGAGGGACGCAGAGGGATGGCTGCTAGACCCAGAGTGGGCTGAATGTGTTGGGGTGTGGGAGGAAAGGGAAACTGCTGGCGTTTCTGCAGAGAAGTGCCCACATTTCTCTTGGGACTCTTCCCTCCCTCCCCCTTGTGAACTCTTCAAATCCATTTAGTATCTCTAAGAGGGGAGTGAGGGCAGTCTGGTCCCTTCCAAGGAGAGCGGTCCATTTCAAGGATTGATGGACAAGGTGCAGCTCTGTGTGCGGAGACAGATTCGAAATAAAGCAAGGTCCAGGCTAACTCAAACACAGTTAAGCCCTGCTACAGGTCAGAAGCAGAAGCAGAGGCAGAAGGACCTTGAGGGGCTGCCTTGAAATCTCGACAGCCGGATGAAGGACTTTGGGGCATTTACTGTTGCTGATTAGATTCAGTCAACGTGTAGTGGAGAGATTTTCCTTAACCTTTTGGGAAGTGACTCACGGCTTTGTATTGCTCCTCTCCTCTCCTCTTCTCTTCTCCCCCTCACCTTCTCCTCTCCTCTCCTCTCTCCTCTCCTCCTCCTCTTCTCTTCTCCCCCTCACCTTCTCCTCTCCTCTCCTCTCCTCTTCTCCCCCTCACCTTCTCTTCTCCTCTCTTCTCTTCTCCTCTCCTCTCCTCTCCTCTTCTCTTCTCCCCCTCACCTTCTCTTCTCCTCTCCTCTCCTCTCCTCTCTCCCTCCCTTTGTCTCCTCTTCCTCTCCTCCTCTCCTCCTTCCCCTCCCCT
>CM077923.1:91834320-91839320 GCA_039797435.1 Crotalus adamanteus
TTTTTAGATGCTGGTAATCCCTGGGTATTTGGATAGCTGCGTCCCGTTTTGTAGATTTGTCTTGTCTTAATGATGGGACAGCAGCTTCCTGCTTATCCAAGCAACTGTTTTAGAAAGGATGTTTTTGCCTCAATAACAACAACAACAACAACAACAATAATAAAGTTGGAAGGGACCTTGGAGGTCATCTAGTCCAACCCCCTGCTCAGGCAGGAGACCCTATATACCATTTCAGACAAATGGCTGTCCAGTCTCTTCTTAAAAACTTCCAGTGTTGGAGCATTCACCGCTTCTGGAGGCAGGTTGTTCCACTGGTTAATTGTTCTCACTGTCAGGAAGTTTCTCCTTTTCTAGGTTGCTTCTCTCCTTGATTAGTTTCCACCTGTTGCTTCTTGTCCTACCTTCAGGTGCTTTGGAGAATAGCTTGACTCCTTCTTCTTTGGGGCAGCCCCTGAGAGATTGGAAGACTGCTATCCTGTCCTCCCTCGTCCTTCTCTTCATTAAACTAGACATACTGTCTCCCCCCCAAATAGCATTAATTAATATTAATTAAATTGATACACCACCTATCTTACTATTGCCCCTAGCGACTCAATATAATAAATATATAACAAAGCGCCTCCTAAATTTCCCACCATCTCAAAAGCTGTTCCGTAGGTCTTGTGGGGCAGCATTGTTTTTCTGGGCTCTGGAACGACTGTAATACTGTGTAATAATTTTTGGATCTTGTCACAGGTAAGGGAAGCCTCTGGAGTTTTGTTTTTCCCTACCTTTCAGTGTTTTTGCCAGCATTCACAGCAGCAACATGGAACTGTACAAGATCGGTTGCTTCTTCTTCTTCTTCTTCTTCTTCTTCTTCTTCTTCTTCTTCTTCTTCTTCTTCTTCTTCTTCTTCTTCTTCTTCTTCTTCTTCTTCTTCTTCTTCTTCTTCTTCTTCTTCTTCTTCTTCTTCTTCTTCTTCTTCTTCTTCTTCTTCTTCTTCTTCTTCTTCTTCTTCTTCTTCTTCTTCTTCTTCTTTGAAAAAAACCCTAACAACCACGTTTTTGAATATTAAAACATCTCTGGATTTGTGTTTCAAGCTTTTTATCTTTCGCCAGGGATAACAACCTCACCGGGGAGGTGTGTTCCCTGTCTGCAGTTCCGCTGTTTTAAAAAGGGAGAGTAGGGGAAAACAGGCAATTTGTATTCCGAGACCAAAACAACAGCGAGAAAAGCCATTACTACCTTGTGCATTGTGTTGTTTTTAAACTACATTAGAGGTGTTTCCGGGCACGGAATAGATTTGGAGTTACTTATAGCTGGGTCCCACTTCTTGGTTTTTAGTCTCATCCTTTCTGGTTTGGACTCACGAGCTCACTGCTATGAAATTGATTTTTTTTTTTTTTTAGGATTCGTGCTCCTTTCCTTCAGCAGCGCTATCGTTCAACTGACTCTGCTGGCTGATGGTTCAGTGTTTCCCCCTTTATCATTGGAGATCCTAAACTAATCAAGGAGAGAAGCAAAGTCCTAGAACCAAGGAGAAATTTCCTAACAGGGGAACGATTCGCCTCCCAAAGTTAGGGATGCTCCCACACTGGGGTTTTTTTTTTAATGAAGAGACAGGACAGCCACTTGTCTGGAATGGGAAAAGGATTTCCTGCCTGAGCATGGGGTTGGACTGGAAGACCTCCAAGGTCCCTTCCAGCTCCATTCTGATTAAATTGATTGAAGATAGATAGATAGATAGATAGACAGACAGACAGACAGACAGACAGAAGTTGTGGATGCTTCCACACTGGAGGTTTTCAAGGAGAGACTGGACAGCCATCTGTCTGAAATTGTATAGGGGGGGGTCTCCTGCTTGAGCAAGGGGTTGGACTAGAAGACCTCCAAGGTCCCTTCCAGCTCTATTCGTAAAATGGGGCCACACTCAACCATTGTCTTGCTTATCATTGGAAATTTGGTCATAGGACTCCTTTATATTACCTTGGAGGTAATATAATAATAATAATAATAATAATAATAATAATAATAATAATAATTCTGGATGGTGGACGTGGCAGTGCCTGGAGATAGCAGAATAGAAGAGAAAGAACTGGAGAAGATAACAAAATACAAAGACCTACCAATAGAAATAGAAAGACTGTGGCAAAAGCAAGCAAGGGTAGTACCAATAGTCACAGGTGCCTTGGGTGCAATCCCAAAACAACTGGAGCACCACTTGAACACCATCATCGGCATTGACAAATTCGCTATTAGTCAATTGCAAAAGGCGGCCTTACTAGGAACTGCTTCCATCCTGCGACGATATCTGTAATACTATCAAACATCCACATCTGCCCATCCCAGGTCCTGGGTAAGGACTCGATAGGTAGACAAAAAGGCCAAATCCAGTCTGAACATCTGGCTGACTGTGCGATGATCCATAATAATAGAGTTGGAAGGGACCTTGGAGGTCAACTAGTCCAACCCCCTGCTATGGCAGGAAACCCTCTAGCATTTCAGACAAACGGCTGTCCAATCTCCTCTTAAAAACCTGCAGTGATGGAGCATCCACAACTTCTGGAGGCAGGTTGTTCCACTGGTTAATCATTAATTTCTCCTTACTTCCAGGTCGCTTCTCTCCTTGGTTGGTTTCCATCCGCTGCTTCTTGTCCTGCCTTCAGGCGCTTTGGAAAATAAATTGACCCCCCCTCTCCCTTCTTTGTGGCAGCCCCTCAACCACTTTGTGTTCTCCCCCCCCCCACCCCGCAGGTCAAGGAGAACCTCCTCTCTTGCAAAATGCTGCTGCACTGCAAGCGGGACGAGCTGCGCAAGCTGTGGATCGAAGGGATCGAGCACAAGCACGTCTTGAACCTGCTGGACGAGATCGAGAACATCAAGCAGGTGCCGCAGAAGCTGCAACAATACACGGGCAGCAAGCACTACCTGATGGCCACGGACATGCTGGTAAGAGGCGCCCGCCCGCCCGCCCTTGAGAGACAGCTGTCACATTCCCGTCCACTAGATCCGCTATCAGGACTGGAGAATAATTACCTCTGCCGTCGGCTGGCCAACTGCATTGTCCTCTCTGCCTGTCTCTTTGGCGCTCTTCTGTCACTCACTCCCTTTTTTTAAAAAAAAAAAAAACCAAAAAACCCTCCACTCTATTAACCTCTTTGGAGGCTTTGAAAGCGCCGATGACTTTGACCTCCTGTCGTTAACCTCCCATTCCTGTCCCCTCCTGTCTTGTTTCCATGTTTGGTGTCTGTTCCTTTTCTCTCCCAACACTTCATTTCTTTACCCCACCCCCACCCCCCACCCAGGAACCCTTCGGCTGTCTCGTCTGCCTTCTTAGCGTCTTTTTTTCTTTTTTCTTTAACAGCTTAGGAAGCTTCCCTTTTCATAGCCTTTTCTGCACAGGGTGTTATTTCTTTCTTCATTTTCGTTTTGGGGCAATGGATGGATACATCTGCCTCGTCTTAGTACTGCTCTCCTGTAGCTTTCTACCTGGGTCTCAAAGTCCTCTCATACATACATGTTGGAAGGGAGGGGGGTTTGTGGACAGGAGGAGGAGGAGGAGGAGGAGGAGGAGGAGGAGGAGGAGGAGAACTGTGAGATCCTGGATGCTCTCTGAGCTTGGTGGTTTTTGTGCAGACATTTCATGACCCAACTAGGTAACATCATCAGTATTAGAAGGGAGTGGGGCTTGTGGAGAGGAGGAGGAGGCGGAATAGGAGGGGGGGGAGGAGGAGGGGGAGGATGTGGAGGACGAGGAAAAAGACTGTGGGGTCCTTGATGCTCTCTGAGCTTGGTGGTTTTGCTTGCAGACATTTCATGACCCAACTAGGGAACATCATCAGTGCTAGAAGGGAGTGAGGGAGGAGGAGGAGGAGGAAGAGGAGGAGGAGGAAAACGACGACTGTAGAAGAACTGTGGGTTCCTTGGTGCTCTCTGAGTTTGGTGGTTTCCTTGCAGATGTTTCATGACCCAGCTAGGTAGCATCATCAGTGTTAGAAGGGAGTAAGGTTTGTGGAGAGGAGCAGAAGGAGAAGGGGAAGGACTGTGGGGTCCTTCTAGCACTGATGATGTTACCTAGTTGGGTCAAGAAATGTCTGCAAGAACCAAGCTCAGACAGCACCAACCCCACATTCTTCCTCCTCCCCCTCCTCCTCTTCCTCCTCCCACCAACAAGCCCCACTTCCTTCTAGCACTGATGATGTTACCTAGTTACCTTTTCTTACGTCCGCAAGAAAAGAATCAAGCTCAGAGAGCACCAAGCCCATATTCCTCCTCCTCCTCCTCCTCCCCCTCCTCCTCCTCCTCCTCCTCCTCCTCCTCCTCCCCCTCCTCCTCCTCCTCCTCTTCACAAACCCCACTCCCTTCTAGCACTGATGATGCTCCCTAGTTGGGTCATGAAACGTCTGCAAGAAAACCACCCAGCTCAGAGAGCATCCAAGACCCGTCATTTTTAACCCCGCGCTACAAAGATTCCCCTTTATTAAAACCTCCCAAAAGATTTATTCCGAGTCCTTTCCGTGCAGGAAAATCCCTTTGGAGTCTGCCATCTCCTCTCTTTTTAAAACCCTTCCCGTTATAGACGATCTAGAAGGCAGCTCTTTAAGTTCAACCTTCTTAAGCCTCTTTCTCACTTCATATCAGAATGAAGCCATTACTAGGGTCCCTGCTCCTGGCTGACTCTATAGTTTTTCATTGTCTCATCTGTCTAAAATAATTATTAAACTGTCAGGGCTGCATAATGCGTTTTTTTTTTTTTTTTTGGTGATCTCCCTGTCCTTTGTCCTCAAGGCAAACAACCGTTGGCTTATCGAAAGGCCCCCCTCCCAAAGGATTCCAGGAAGGCAGCGATCTGTCTCCGGAGAAATGGGAGAACTGATAAATATTGTTGTCTGTAGCTTTGCGATAGGTGCTGTTGAAATCAGACCTTTGCCGGCATTGTGCGCCTCGCATTTCGGCGGTCCGTCCTTGGTATTCCACTCACATTAATTGAAGTTAATTTTGCCACTGAAGCGTGTTTCCAA
>CM077923.1:91844320-91894627 GCA_039797435.1 Crotalus adamanteus
TCAAAACAGCGACCAAAGGACACGTAATTTCCTTAGGAATGAAAAGAAGGGGACAAGGGAACTTGGATCATGTGTACCGCGTTACTATGTAAGACTACTAATGTGTGTTAGGAGTCCAAAGAATCAATACTATGAGACCAATGAAGGGACTCCTATAACCAGTTTGGCCTGGTGGTGAAGGCACCAGGCTAGAAACTGGGAGAATGTGAATTCTAGTCCTGCCTTAGACATGAAAGACAACTGGTCTGATCTCAACCTGGGCACGAAAACTGGCTTTGTGATTTTTGGGCCAATCACCAGGAGACTGTGAGTTCTAGTTTTGTCTTAGGCGTGAAAACTGGCTGGTGACTTTGGGCCAGTCACCTACCTACCCACCAACCTTCCTTCCTTCCTTCCTTCCTTCCTTCCTTCCTTCCTTCCTTCCTTCCTTCCTTCCTTCCTTCCTCCCTCCCTCCCTCCCTCCCTCCCTCCCTCCCCTTCCTTATTCCCTCACTCACTCACTCCTTCCTTCATTCCTTCCTTCCTTCTTCCCTCCCTTCCTTCCTTTCTCCCTCCCTCTCTCCCTCCTCCCACTCTCCTCCCTCCCTCCCTCCCTCCCTTCTTCCCTCCCTTTCTCCCTCCCTCCTCCCGCCCTCACACTCACTCCTTCCTTCCTTCCTTCCTCCTTCCCTCCCTCCCTCCCTCCCTCTCTCCCTCCTCCCACTCTCCTCCCTCCCTCCCTCCCTCCTTCCCTTCCTTCCTTCCTTCCTTCTTAGAAGGAAGACGTATTAGGTATGTTGGCTGCCTTGAATTATTGATAAAACTAAAGTTAGGATATACTTAAATAAAACAAAAAGAAGGAAGTCTCACACCTTGCAACAAAAAAAGGAGCATTCCTTTTAGCGGGCTGAAATTCTCTCTCGGCCAACCTCAGTTTGGAGATGTCCAGAGTGGCCAACGGCCTTTACCCCTTTGCGTTTGCTGCTCTGTTTCTTTAGAAGGACCCTTCCCCCCCCCCGCCCCTCTAAAATATGTGGGGAATGGAGAAAGCTCCCATTTATATTCATTCCCCCCTAAAGGAGCCAAGAACATGCCTCGCGTTCAAAGGCGGAAGGCGGAAGGAGCGCTTCGGAGCAGGCGGCCCAAGAGAGCCTGGGCGCACCCAGCCGTGGTTTTTATTAGCGTTATTGCCTCTAATCCAATTTTCTGATCCTGTCTGCATTTTGTTTTGCTAATTTCATTGCAGGGAGGGGAAGGGGTTTGGAAGCAGGAGAGGCACCAGCCGAGAATCCCCCCCCCTCCCTCCCTTTGCCATGCCATCCCGCCTTGGCTTCCTTTAATATACTTATCAATAACTTCATCTTTTCCTGTTTAATCTGGAGAATCCCATTTTCTGAGACCTTCTGTTGCATTAAACGGTTAGTGCCTACCCTCGGCTTCCTTGGCGTCGGCGTCACGGGCTTGACCGCCTCCGGTATTATCCTTTGCTCGTTAGCTCGACTAATAGCAACCCTTCGTTTAGGCCCAAAAAACTGACTTAACGACCGTTTTTTCACACTTACGACCGTTGGCTGCATCCCCATTGGACACGTGATTTACATTTGGATGATTGACAGTTGGTTCGTATTTATATATATACATGATTTTAACTTTTTTTTTAGGCCTTGCCTGTGAAATACAGGTAGTCCTCAATTTACAACCATTCATTTAGTGAGCCAGCATGAAGATCTCACTACTACGGGGTTGGAAAACAGCCTCGCAGGGAACAGAATATTCAAATATTCAACTGAAAAATTGAAATAATTGACTTGTCTCGCTTGCCAAGTCTGATACCTTAACAGAATAACAGAATAATGGAACAGAATAACAGAATTAATAATAATAATAATAATAATAATAATAATAATAATAACAACAACAACAACAACAACAACAGATCAACTGCTAATAGACAAAATGATCTTGGAAAACTGCAAGAAAAGGAAGACCAACCTGAATGTGGCATGGATTGACTACAAAAAAGCATTTGACTCTCTGCCACATGACTGGATAATTAAGTACCTAGAAATAACAGGAGTCAGTAGAAACATCAGAAAATTTGTGCAAAGATCAATGATACAATGGAAGACACAGTTGCAAATCAATGGTGAGAGACTGGGAGAAGTTAATATCAAGAGAGGAATATTTCAAGGAGATTCATTATCACCATTACTATTTGTTATTGCACTGTTTCCTGTGTCAACAATACTGAATAACTCAGGACATGGCTATCAAACATCAAAAACATCTGCCAGACTATCCCACCTCCTTTACATGGATGATCTGAAGCTGTATGGAAAAACATCATCTGAAATAGAATCGCTGCTCAACACTGTCCGTATATATAGCCAAGATATTGCAATGGAGTTTGGCTTGGACAAATGTGCCACACTTACTATCAAACAAGGAAAAATCGTGAAAACTGAAGGAATCAAGATGCCCCACAAAAATAACATTAAGAGTCTGGATGAGGAAGATTACTACAAACACTTGGGTATCCTTCAAGCTGACAACATCAAGCACACTGAAGTCAAGAAAAAGATTAGAGGTGAATACATCAAGAGAGTGAAGAAGATCTTAAAGTCCAAACTCAGTGGAGGAAATACCATAAAGGCAATCAACACCTGGGCAATCCCAGTCATTAGATACACAGCTGGAATAGTGGACTGGACTCAAGCAGAACTAAAAGCAATGGATAGGCAGACCAGAAAAATAATGACAATGAATCACGCCCTTCATCCATGCAGTGACATTGATAGACTTTATCTACCAAGGCAAATAGGTGGGCATGGAATGCTACAAGTACATCAGATGGTTGAAGAAGAAAAAATGGCTTTGGAAGAATATCTAAAGGACAGTGATGAAGATGCACTGAAATTAGTATATCAGGAAGGCTTACTGACTACTGGAGAGACCAAACAGGCCTACAAGAAAGACCAAATGAAGAACAGAATAGAGGCATGGTTAGACAAAGCACTACATGGCCAATATGTTAAAAAAATAACTGGGAAAGCAGATAATAACAAGACCTGGCAATGGCTAAGAACAGGAAAATTGAAGAAAGAGACTGAGGGACTAATTCTGGCTGCACAAGACCAAGCCTTAAGGACAAATGCATATAAAGTCAAAATTGAGAAGACAGCAACAGACAGTAAGTGCCGCCTATGCAAAGAAGCTGAAGAAACAGTGGACCACCTGGTAAGCTGTTGCAAGAAGATTGCACAGACTGACTACAAGCAGCGGCATGACAAAGTAGCAACAATGGTGCATTGGAAGATCTGCAAAAAATATCATTTGCCTGTAAGCAAAAACTGGTGGGATCATAAAATAGAGAAAGTCATAGAAAATGATAAAATTAAACTGCTCTAGGACTTCAGAATTCAAACAGACAAGCACCTGCAACATAACACCCCGGACTTAACTCTGTTCTGGGCCCAGTACTCTTCAATATCTTCATCAATGACTTGGATGAAGGGATAGATGGGGAACTCATCAAATTTGCAGACGACACCAAGCTGGCAGGAATAGCCAACACTCCAGAAGACAGGCTTCAGATACAGAAGGATCTGGACAGACTTGAACACTGGGCACTAACTAACAAAATGAAATTCAATGGTGAAAAAAGCAAGGTTCTACATTTAGGCAAGAAAAACCAAATGCACAAGTACAGCATAGGTGGCACCATGCTCAATAGTAGTAACTGTGAGAGGGACCTCGGAGTCCTAGTAGACAATCACTTAAATATGAGCCAGCAGTGTGCTGCAGCTGCCAAAAAGGCCAACACAGTGCTAGGCTGCATTAACAGAGGGATAGAATCAAGATCACGTGAAGTATTAATACCACTCTTTAATGCCTTGGTAAGGCCACACTTGGAATACTGCATCCAGTTTTGGTCACCACGATGTAAAAAAGATGTTGAGACTCTAGAAAGAGTACAGAGAAGAGCAACAAAGATGATTAGGGGACTGGAGGCTAAAACATATAAGGAACGGTTGCTAGAATTGGGTATGTCTAGTTTAACGAAGAGAAGGACAAGGGGGGACATGATAGCAGTGTTCCAATATCTCAGGGGCTGCCATAAAGAAGAGGGAATTAAGCTATTCTCCAAAGCACCTGAAGGCAGGACAAGAAGCAACGGGTGGAAACTAATCAAGGAGAGAAGCAACTTAGAACTAAGGAGAAACTTCCTGACAGTTAGAACAATTAATCAGTGGAACAGCTTGCCTCCAGAAGCAGTAAATGCTCCAACACTGGAAGTTTTTAAGAAGAGACTGGACAGCCATTTGTCCGAAATGGTGTAGGGTTTCCTGCCCGAGCAGGGGGTTGGACTAGATGACCTCCAAGGTCCCTTCCAACTTTACTACTATTATTATTATTATTATTGTCAATAAGAAAGACAAAAAAGTCTGGATAGTGGACGTGGCAGTGCCTGGAGACAGCAGAATAGACGAGAAAGAACTGGAGAAGATAACAAAATACAAAGACCTACAAATAGAAATAGAAAGACTGTGGCAAAAGCAAGCAAGGGTAGTACCAATAGTAATAGGCACCATGGGTGCAATCCCAAAACAACTGGAGCACCACTTGAACACCATCATCGGCATTGACAAATTCGCCATTAGTCAATTGCAAAAGGCGGCCTTACTGAGAACTGCTTCCATCTTGCGATGATATCTGTAATACCATCAAACATCCACATCTGCCTATCCCAGGTCCTTGGTAAGGACTTGATAGGTAGACAAAATGCCAAATCCATTCTGAACATCTGGCTGACTGTGCGATGATCAATAATAATAGAGTTGGAAGGGACCTTGGAGGTCATCTAGTCCAACCCCCTGCTATGGCAGGAAACCCTCTAGCATTTCAGACAAATGGCTGTCCAGTCTCTTCCTAAAAACTTCCAGTGTTGGAGCACTCACCGCTTTTGGAGGCAGGTAATTGTTCTAACTGTCAGGAAGTTTCTCCTTAATACTAGGTTGCTTCTCTCCTTGATTAGTTTCCATCCATTGCTTCTTGTCCTGCCTTCAGGTGCTTTGGAGAATAGCTTGACTCCCTCTTTTTGGGGGCAGCCCCTGAGATATTGGAAGACTGCTATCACGTCACCCCTCGTCCTTCTCTTCATTCAATTAGACCTACGCAATTCCAGCAACCGATCCTTATGTGTTTTAGCCTCCAGTCCCCTAATCATCTTTGTTGCTCTTCTCTGCACACTTTCTAGAGCCTCAGCATCTTTTTTACATCGCGGTGACCAAAACTGGATGCCGTATTCCAGGTGTGGCCTTACCAAGGCCTTGTAAAGTCATCTAGTCCAACCCCCTGCTCAGGCAGGAAACCCTACACCATTTCAGACAAATGGCTGTCCAGTCTCTTCTTAAAAACTTCCAGTGTTGGAGCATTCACTGCTTCTGGAGGCAGGTGGTTCCGCCGATTAATTGTTCTCACTGTCAAAAAGTTTCTCCTTCGTTCCAGGTTGCTTCTCTCTTTGGTTAGGTGCTTAGCAACTTGAAGGTGCGTGGACTTCAACTCCCAGAATTCCCCAGCCAGCGTGCTATGTGGGCAACTCTGGGAGCTGATGCCCACACATCTTAAGAAGTGAACAAGATTGAAAAATATTAATCCAGAGGATAAAATAGGGTCACCTCTGATGTCTGCCTGGCTTCGCGCAAACTCTCTTAAGTGAGGAAAACAACATTATTATTCCGACGCTGATTTCATGACTTCATCCTAGGGATGGGACTACACGACTTCTTCCAAATCTTATTCACGGTTGGGATAAGGAAGATATGTTTTAAGCATGCAGAGGGAAACCCATTGGGTCTTTTCAAATATCTGTTTTTGAGCGTGCTGTCTGGGTTGTAGCCATTCTTCATTCCCTCTTTCCTTTCTTCAGAATCAGGATCAAAAGAGAGCTGGAAGGGATCTTGGAGGTCATCCAGTCCAGCCCCCTGCTCAAGCAGGAAACCCTATACCAGAGATGGTGAACCTTTTGGAGACCACGTGCCCAAACTGTAACCCAAAACCCACTTATTTATCGCCAGGTGGGCGTGGCTGTGGTGGTCATCGCAGACTGGGTGGGTGTGGCCAAGGTGGACATGGTCACCTCGCTGTGGCTCTTATGGAAGGACGCTTGTGGGGGCAGGGCAGGATTGGGGGAGATCCAGGGGGTCTCAGGCAGGTGGGGCAGTGGGCAGGAGGCTCGCCCTGTGGGGTGAGGCGAGGCGAGGCGAGGTAGGACAGGGGTGCCATTGTCGCAGGGCAAGGCAAGGCGGGCTGGGGTGACTGCTACCTGACACCATCGGCCCCCCCACACCGAGGCCAGCAAGCGCATGGGGGCCGACAGTGTCCGTCAGCAGCCACAGCCTGCCGGCCCCTCGACCGGCGCACTCTGGGGCTCTACAGCCCGTTGCCAGCAGTTCAGGGAAGCCACCTCTGAGCTGGACGGCCGTTGGACAACTGAGGAGGTGATGCAATGGGTCGTGCCTGGGAAAAGGAGAGCATGCGAGGCCAGGAGGGATGGGACAGGGGGGAGGGAAACCAGCTGTGCTGGGGTGTATCCGGCCACGTGGGACCTCGGCAAATTAGCGAGTGGCTGGTTGAAGAGGAGGTTGCCATCTCCGGGGCATGGTGTGCGTGCCCACGGAGAGGACTCTGAGTGCCACCTCTGGCACGCGTGCCATAGGTGCGCCATCACTGCCCTATACCATTTCAGACAAGTGGCTGTCCAGTCTCTTCTTAAAAACTTCCAGTGTTGGAGCATCCACCACTTCTGGAGGCAGGTTGTTCCACCGGTTAATTGTTCTAACTGTCAGAAAATTTCTCCTTAGTTCTGGGTTGCTTCTCTCTTTGTTCAGTTTCCTTCCATCGCTGACTATAGCTAGAAAAAAATGGAGATAATAAAGACAGGAACTCTTGTAACTATTTTTAAAGGGAGCAGCCCATGTTTATTTCAGCCGGTGTTGAATTGATCTGATTTATGTCTGTCTCCAGAGAAGGAGAAGCAGGAGCTGGCCAGCCACCTTTGTAATTATTTATGTGTTTGGTGCTTAAATGTGATATATGGCTCATTTCCCTGCAGTGTCTGTCTTGCCGTAACTCTAAAGCTGTTGCCTGTCCTTTATTGGATCATTTTATTTATTTAGCATTTATTTATGGCTCTCTTCCATCTTGGAACTGATTACAGTTCGATCCGGACCAGGAGAGCTTCAAGAGGCGATTGGCGTGTCTTTCCCAAACTCTTTTTATTATCACTTAAAAACATTGCAACAGTGTGTAAATGTGCAGTGTGTGCTACCAATGTAGTACAGGCAGTCCTTGACTTACAACCCTTGAGCGACTGTCATAAGCTTCAACGGCGGGGGGGGGGGGGGGGAAGTGACTTACGACCGGTTTTTTTTTTTTACACTACTGATGGTCACGTGATCCAAATTCAGAATGCTCGGCAACTGACATGTACTTATGACGGTTGCAGCTCCCGCGATCCCCTTTTGCAACCTTCTGACAAGCAAAATCAATGGGGGAAAGCCCGATTCACTTTGCAACCGTGTTGCGTTAACTGAACATCTGCCGCGATTCCCTTCGCAACCGTGTTGAGAAAAGTCGTTAAGTGGGGCAAAACTCAACAGCTGCGTGGCTTAATAACAGAAAAGTTGGGCTCAGGTTGTGGTCATAAGCCAGTGGTTCTCAACCTTTATAATGCCGCGACCCCCAACCGGTCATAAGTCGAGGACTACTCAACCGGTCGTAAGTTGAGGACTACTCAACTGGTGCAGCACCGTTTGCAGACTGGGACTTTTGGCGGGCTCAGCAGGGCAGAGACAGCCTGGACAATTCCTATTGGCTTTTGAAAGCCAATAGAATTAGACTCTATTCAAGAGAGTCTCTTCTATTGGCTTTCAAAAGCCAATAGAATGAAAGGGAGGAGCACAGCTAAGGAAAAGGGGGAAAAAATGGCGGACTGCGTTGTTTGGCGACCCCCGTGAAATGGTCGTTCGACCCCAAATGGGGTCCTGACCCACAGGTGGAAAACCGCTGTCATAAGCGAAAGACTACCTGCTACTGTGTTTCTTGATTCCTTTTGTGTATATTTTGTACATTAAACAAATGATATTCTTACTTACCCTTCTTGCCCAAGAAATGCAAACTCTGATTTGTTTTATTTGTTGAGCTTCACAGATAAGTCGCCAAATGCAGATGGAAGCACTGTGTTTATGTATTTAGAAAAAAGCCTCAAGTTAAGAAAGACAAAAGCTGTTTTTGCTATTGTTAGTTTGCTAATAGACTACATACAGTCAAAGAAGTTATTTGCCGTTTGTTTTCTAAGCCTAAATTTCGAAACTGTTTTTGAAGGCAAAGCCTGCAGAAAATGTGTTTAAATGTTTCTTTCGTTTCTGATGAGAATTCATTCTTAGAAAGTACATTCTTGGCTAACTTTTCTATAGTTGAATAGGATAGCCTTCAGCTTGGATGTCCCCAAGGGACCCTAAGATGCAAAACAAAGGCATATTAATAATAATAATAACAACAACAACAACAACAACAACAACAACAACATCCATGTCTGCCTATCCCAGGTCCTTGGTAAGGACTCGATTGGTAGGCAAAATGCCAAATCCACTCTGAACATCTGGCTGACTGTGCGATGGTGATAATAATAATAATAATAAAGTTGGAAGGGGCCTTGGAGGTCATCTAGTCCAGCCCCCTGCTCAGGCAGGAAACCCTATACCATTTCGGACAAATGGGTGTCCAGTCTCTTCTTAAAAACCTCCCGTGTTGGAGCATTCACCACTTCTGGAGGCAGGTAGTTCCACTGGTTAATTGTTCTAACTGTCAGAAAGTTTCTCCTTAGTTCTAGGTTGCTTCTAGGTCCAGAGGTGAATAACACAGTTGGAAGGGACCTTGGAGGTCTTCTAGTCCAACCCACTGCAAGCAGGGGACCCTAGAGCATTTCAGACAAACGGCTGTCCAGTCTCTTCTTAAAAACCTCCAGTTTTGGAGCACCCACAATTTCTGGAGGCAAGTCGTTCCACTGGTTAAATTGTTCTCACTGTCAAAAAAATTTCTCCTTCGTTCCAGGTTGCTTCCCTCCTTGATTAGTTTCCATCCGTTGTTTGTCGTCTTGCCTTCTAGTGCCTTGGAAAATAGGTTGATACACTCCCCCTCTTCTCTGTGGCAGCCCCTCAAATATTGGAAGATTACTATTATGTCACCTCTAGTCCTTTTTTCCATTAAACTAGACCAGCGGTTCTCAACCTATGGGTCGCGACCCCATTTGGGGTTGATCGACCATTTTTCGGGGGTCGCCAAAGGTGGCGATCTGCCATTTTTCGCGGCGCCGTGCACGCGCGCCGCGCATGGGGGCGGCGCCGTGCACGCGCATCGCACATGGGGGGCCGTCACGCATGCGCGTTGCACATGGGGGTGCCGCGCATGTGCGCCGCGCATTGGGGCCCCACCCCCCATGCGCGCGGCGCCACGCATGCGCAGAACGTTTGTGTGACGGGGGTCGCCGTCACACAAACGTTGAGAAGCACTGAACTAGACCTACCCAATTCCGGCAACCATTCTTCCTATGTTTATTTAACTCAGGTATTTAATTTAAATGCCCTTTTATTTCTGCTGAGACATTACAGATGTTTCAAGCTTTGCTGAGATTTCAGTAAACCGTTCCAAGCGAGGTTGTTATGTCGCAATAATAATAATAATAAAGTTGGAAGGGACCTTGGAGGTCATCTAGTCCAACCCCCTGCTCAAGCAGGAAACCCTATACCATTTCAGACAAATGGCTGTCCAGTCTCTTCTTAAAAACTTCCAATGTTGGAGCATTCACCGCTTCTGGAGGCAGGTGGTTCCACTGGTTAATTGTTCTCACTGTCAGGAAATTTCTTTTTAGTTCTAGATTGCTTCTCTCCTTGATCAGTTTCCATCCCTTGCTTCTTGTCCTGCCTTCAGGCGCTTTGGAGAATAGCTTGACTCCTTCCTCTTTTGGGCAGCCCCTGAGATATTGGAAGACTGCTATCATGTCCCCCCCCTCATCCTTCTCTTCGTTAAACTAGACATCCCCAATTCCAGCAGCCGTTCCTTATCTTTTTGCATATCCCTTTTGTAAGATTGTCGAATTCTCACAGTGGATGAAAGACATCTCATGGATTGGGGAAATGAAATGAAACGAAATGAAAATAAAATCCTGTGGGCTTTGTTTGTGATTTCCTCCTGAGACTTTCCAGTTTTGAAAAAGAGTATTAAATGGTTAAAGGTCTCCCACGCGCAAAATACCTTTTCACGATCCGCTGCCGCAGCAGAAACAGTAGAGCTTACAAACAAAGGTGTCTTTTTCCTTCCTCTTTTTAAAGCTGTCTGTATCTTACAGTTGGGGGAATGTTTTAACCTCACGACATGCACTCCTCTGATCCTAAAGAACATTTCAGCTGACACTTTTGTTCTGACACAAAGTGATATTACACGCTCGGTAGCGCATCGCACTCAGAAAGTACTCGACAACTGGGATTTGGGAGGAATTGCCGGTCCTGGCATATATTTTTTTTCATTTTAGAAAGGACAAATTTAGAAATGTAAGAGAGTCAATTTGGTCTGGTAGCCCAAAAAGCAGGAGACGGTGAGTTCTAGTTCTGCTTTAGGCATGAAAACCGGTTGGGTGACTTTGGGCCAATCAGCAGGAGTGAGTGAGTTCCAGTCTCACTTTAGGCATGGAAGTAAATTGGGTCACTTCGGGCCCATCGCTAGAAGACTGTGAGTTCTAGTCCCGCCTTAGGCATGAAAACTGACTGGTTGACTTTTGGCCAGTTGCTAGGAGATGGTGAATTCTAGTCCTACCTTAGGCATGAAAGCCAGATGGGTAACTTTGGGCCAATCACCAGGAGACGGTGAGTTCTAGTCCCACCATAGGAATGAAAGCTGTCTGGGTGACTTTGGGCCAATCACCAGGAGACGGTGAGTTCTAGTCCCACCATAGGAATGAAAGCTGACTGGGTGACTGAGTCCCTTTTCCCCAATGCTGTTGTAACCCCAAACGGTCACTAAATGAACTGCTGTAATGCGAGGACCCCCTGTATTTTGGAAATCAAACGAACGAATCGAGGCGCTTGGACGAAAATCTCATAACATCCGCCGTGAGTCCCAGCCATCCGGTTGAAGCTACAGTACCCCGTGGACTCAAGGAGATCAGTTGATCCCTCTTTTGCAATTAATGCAAAACGAACGAAATTACTTTTTCTTTTTTAAACTTAATAATTTCCCAAGGATACATTTCCTGGGGGAGCGATTTTAAAGCTCTCCAGACCTCGCCTTCGATCTTCAACTTGTCTCAGGGCGAGGTGGAGAGCAGGGCTCCGAATAACACTTCACACGCTTCAGGCATGTTCATGCATATGTAGATGAATCTTTCTGGTCCGGCATGGATTCCCCAGACGAGCATTCAGGTGGCGTCGGAGAGCCTGGAATTAGGGACTCAAGTCAAGTGTACAAGCCCATCACCGGACTCTGATGAATTCACGAAGAGCCATAAATAAGTCTTGCGCCGTGATTGGGAAGAGGACTCTCTTAACGGGGTCTCTAAGATTTTAGGTCGGTATTAAATGGAAATATTGAAAATATTAGAAAGAGTACAGAGAAGAGCAACAAAGATGATCAGGGGACTGGAGGCTAAAACATACAAGAAACAGTTGCTGGAATTGGATATGTCTAGTTTAATGAAGAGAAGGACGAGGGGGGACATGATAGCAGTGTTCCAGTATCTCAGGGGATGCCCCAAAGAAGAGGGAGTCAAGCTATTCTCCAAAGCGCCTGAAGGCAGGACAAGAAGCAACGGATGGAAACTCGTCAAGGAGAGAAGCAACCTAGAACTAAGGAGAAACTTCCTGACAGTTAGAACAATTAACCTGCCTCCAGAAGCGGTGAATGCTCCAACACTGGAAGTTTTTAGGAAGAGACTGGACAGCCAGTTGTCTGAAATGGTGTAGGGTTTCCTGCCTGAGCAGGGATTGGACTAGATGACCTCCAAAGTCCCTTCCAACTTTATTATTATTATTATGGATCATCTCACAATCAGCCAGATGTTCAGACTGGATTTGGCATTTTGTCTACCTATCGAGTCCTTACCCAGGACCTGGGATAGGCAGATGTGGATGTTTGATGGTATTATAGGTATCGTCGCAGGATGGAAGCAGTTCCTAGTAAGGCCGCCTTTTGCAATTGACTAATAGCGAATTTGTCAATGCCAATGGTGTTCAAGTGGTGCTCCAATTGTTTTGGGATTGCACCTTAGGCGCCTATGACTATTGGTACTACCCTTTCTTGTTTTTGCCACAGTCTTTCTGTTTCTATTTGTAGGTCTTTGTATTTTGTTATCTTCTCCAGTTCTAAGGACAATCTCATCAAACAGCTAAAACATACAAAGAACAGCCGCATGATTTGGGTATGGCTATTCTAGAGAAAAGAAGGACCAGGGGGTGACATGATAGCAGTGTTCCAACATCTCAGGGGCTGCCCCAAAGAAGAGGGAGTCAAGCTATTCTCCAAAGCACCTTGAAGGCAGGACAAGAAGCAACGGATGGAAACTGATCAAGGAGAGAAGCAACCTGGAACTAAGGAGAAACTTCCTGACAGCTAGAACAATTAACCAATAGAACAACCTGCCTCCAGAAGCGGTAAATGCTCCAACACTGGAAGTTTTTAAGAAGAGACTGGACAGCCATTTGTCTGAAATGGTATAGGGTTTCCTGCCTGAGCAGGGAGTTGGACTAGAGGACCTCCAAGGTCCCTTCCAACATCATCACCATCATCATCATCATTATTATTATTATTATAGGCAGCTCTTCGTGCCATTGAGGAGACACGATGGACGGTGAGCTTAAAACCATAAGCCATCACGATGCATATCTCTCATTATTAAATTGAATTATTGTTTGATTTGCTGCCAGCTCTTGCGGCTGTCCGTTTACCTCCTCTTTCCTTAACATAGCCACGCCTCTGCAAAATGAGATTTATTTACTGATTAAAATAATATGCAGAAAGGAGACACTCTCTTTTTGTGGCCAGTCCTCTCTCTTTTAACCGAGTTGCGATGTATTTACGCTGCTGCTGCTGCTGCTGCCGTCCAGGGATAGAGAGCTGACACAATTAAACAGAATTGCTGAAATATTTATCACTATCTAAACGCTATTAAGTCCCCTAGAAGGTGACCTTAAACACTGGGCGAGCTGTAAATTGGAAATATTGCAGTAGCCACCCGTTTGTGCCCGATCTTTGAAACGCACCGGAGTTGGATATGACTCAGTGGAGACCAAATCATTAAAGTATTTAGCAATCCCAGGGTTACAGCTGGCAAGGAAAAAAATCCCCTTTGAGTTTTGAGGTTGACGCTTCAATTGCCCCGTGGACAGAGCGGTCATATTTCTAGGGATTGCTAATTTAATTGACTGTTATTGCAGGAGAAATTTAGAATCATATCCAAGGGGTCTTCTTCAAAATCAATTTCGTCCGCCAAGGCTTTGGCTGAATCCCTTCGTCTTGATCTCATTTTGCTAAATGCAGACTCTTCCTTTCACTCTTCTGCTTTCGTAGTTCATCATTGGGGCTCACTCCTTCTTCCATCTCCTGTTTTTTTTAAGACAAAAGCTATCTTCTTGTATTATAAATATATAGAATAGAATAGAATAGAATAGAATAGAATAGAATAGAATAGAATAGAATATGTGGAATGGAATGGAATAGAATAGAATAGAAGGAATAATAGACTAGACTAGACTAGACTAGAATAGAATAGAATAGAGAATAGAATAGAATAGAGTAGAATATAGAATAAGAAGGAAGAATAGGAATAGAATAGAATAGAATAGAATAGAATATAGAATAAGAAGGAAGAATAGGAATAGAATAGAATAGAATAGAATAGAATATAGAATAAGAAGGAAGAATAGGAATAGAATAGAATAGAATATAGAATAGAATATAGAATAAGAAGGAAGAATAGGAATAGAATAGAATAGAATATAGAATAGAATATAGAATAAGAAGGAAGAATAGAATAGAATAGAATATGTGGAATGGAATGGAATAGAATAGAATAGAATATATGGAATGGAATGGAATGAAATGGAACAAAACAGAATAGAAAATATGGAATGGAATGGAATGGAATAGAATAGAATAGAATAGAATAGAATAGAATAGAATAGAATAGAATAGAATAGAATAGAATAGAGCTGGAAGGAAAGCCCCCCCCCTCAAGCAGGAGAACCTATATCATCTCAGACAAGTGATTGTTTACTCTCTTATTAAAAACCTCCAGGGATGGAGCATCCACGATTTCCGGAGGCAGGCTGTTCCACTGGTTAATGGTCCTCACTGTTAGGAAGTTTCTCCTTAATTCCAGGTTGCTTCTCTCTTTGGTCAGTTTCCAACCATTGTTTCTCGTCTTGCCTTCTGGTGCTTGGGAGAATAACGTGACCCCCCTCTTCTTTGTGGCAGCCGCTCAAATACAGGAATGCTGCTATCATGTCACCCCCTGGTCCTTCTTTTCTTTAGAATAGCCATACCCAAATCATGCGACCGTTCTTCGTATGTTTTAGCTCAGTGTTTCTCAACCTTGACCATTTTAAGGCGTGTGGACTTCAACTCCCAGAATTCCACAGCCAGCAGTGCTGGCTGTGGACTTCTGGGAGTTGAAGTCCACACGCCTTAAAATGGTCAAGGTTGAGAAACACTGTAAAATTTAGCTGTTTGATGAGATTGTCCTTAGAATTTGACCCGAGGTAAATCTTACACGGAGCAATGTACAAGGTAATCCTCGTTTTAAAAATGGTTCATTTCGTAACTGTTCGAAGTTACCGGGGTACTGAAAATAATGACTTAACGAGCGTTTTTCCCGCACACACACACAACCCTGGCCGCACCTCACGGTTCTGTGTGATAATAATTCTGATTTTTGGCAACCGACTCCGATTTAGGACGACTGCAGTGTCTCCAAGTCACACGCAATCCCCTTTTGCGACTGTCTGAGAAGCAAAAGTCCACGGGGAAACCGGATCCACTTCACGACCGTTTTCCTAATTAAACATCTGCGGGGATTCACCGAAGAACTGTGGCGTAAAAATGGAACAAAACTCACTTTAAGCCCTGTCGCGCTTAGCAACGGAAATTTGGGTTCGAAGTGCAGTCGTAATGCGAGGATTTGCAGTATTGATACGTAACGGCTTTGGAAAGAACTAAATCGACCTTTATTTATTTATTTTTTTGTTCAAAGGTATCGGCTGTGAACTCCTTGGAAGGACCCCTCCTTCAGGTGGAGGGACTAAGTGACCTCAGGCTGGAACTTCACAGCAAAAAGATGAATATGCACTTGGTTCTGATCGATGAACTCCACCGTCATCTTTACATCAAGTCCACCAGCAAGGTTGGACAACGGAATAAAGAAAAGGGGAGAGTAAGGTCCGTCTTGTTTATGCGTTCGTTTAGCCCAGGGGTAGGCAACCTTGGCTCTTTTACGACCGGTGGACTTCAGCTCCCAGAATTCCTGAGCCAGCCGTGCTGAGGGGAAAGGGAGAGGTTTCCAAGCTGAGCCAGGCTGGCTCAGGAATTCTGGGAGTTGAAGTCCACCAGTCATAAAAGAGCCAAGGTTGCCTACCCTTGCTCTAGGGTAGGGGTGTTCAAGCTTGGCTCTTTTATGACTGGTGGACTTCAACTCCCAGAATTCCTGAGCCAGCTGTGCTGAAGGGAAAGGGAGAGGCTTCCAAGCTGAGCCATGCTGGCTCAGGAATTCTGGGAGTTGAAGTCCACAAGTCAAAAAAGGGCCATGTTTGAAGACCCCTGGTACATGGGTAGGCAACCTTGGCTCTTTTATGACTCGTGGACTTCAACTCCCAAAATTCCTGAGCCAGCCACACTGAGGGGAAAGGGGGAGGTTTCCAAGCTGAGTCATGCTGGCTCAGGAATTCTGGGAGTTGAAGTCCACGAGTCATAAAAGAGCCAAGGTTGCCTACCCCTGCCCTAGGCCTAGGCCACTTTATGACTTGTGGACTTCAGCTCCCAGAATTCCTGAGCCAGCCACACTGAGGGGAAAGGGGGAGGTTTCCAAGCTGAGCCATGCTGGTTTGAGGAATTCTGGGAGTTGAAGTCCAGAAGTCTTAAAGTTGCCAAGGTTGAGGACCCCTGATATAGGACAGGGGTGGGGAACCTTGGCTCTTTTATGACTGGTGGACTTCAACTCCCAGAATTCCTGAGCCAGCCACGCTGAAGGGAAAGGGAGAGGTTTCCAAGCTGAGCCAAGCTGTCTCAGGAATTCTGGGAGTTGAAGTCCACGAGTCATAAAAGGGCCAAGGTTGCCTATCCCTGATTTAGCCACTCCTCTCCTAATTGCAACTCCATTCATGCAGGAATACGACTGTCTTCCTACCTCAAATAAAATGAAATTTGGGCCCAGCCGTATAAGCCAACTCAACCTTGAAAAAGAGCCACCCATCATTCTAGGGAACCAATAAACTCTCATTACTTTCCCTTTCTCTTTCCAGAGTCCAACCTTGGGAAGCCTGGGGGGGGGGTGATGGTGGTGTCATTTTGATGACTATTTGATGGCTTGCCGTGTACTTTGTTGAGGGTTTTTTTTAGCTACAAAAACCTTTGAGAGGTCTTTTGAGACTGTGTCAAAGTTACAACACTGTGCAGTCATCATGTTGTGGGCTCATGAGCTACAAAAATGCTACAAGTCATAACATTGGAAGGGATCTTAAGGGCTGCTGACCCCCAGTTCCCCGGTCAGCTCAGAGACCACCAAGACTCCACAGTCCTCCTCCTCCCCCTCCTCCTCCTCCTCCTCCTCCTCCTCCTCCTCCTCTTCCTCCTCCTCCTCCTCTCCTGCAAATTCCACTCCTTTCCAGCACTGATGATGTTCCCTAGTTGGGTCATGCAATGTCTTGCAAGCAAACCAACCAGCTTAGGGAGCATCAAGGACGCCACTGTTCAGTCCCGAGCTACAAATATTTTTTTTTCTGTTAGTCTGGGAGGAGTTTAAAGTTGGAGGCTTCCCCTTCTGGTTTGTGAGTCTTCATGTGAAACAGACCCTAGGCAATGTATTTATTTCATTTATTAAAAATACTTCATAGCCGCTCATCTCTGAACCGAGTCTGGGTGACCCCCAACCAAACGGCCTATAAAATCATATGACGGCTGCAAAGCTAAACAGATTAAAACAATAAAAAACAACAACGAAGCTTTGTGAGTATTTCTTCCTCCTCACATAATTCCCTCGGGGATGTAGAGGCTTGCCACGTTAGGGAACCTTTAATCTTCTCATTTACATTTCTGCCATTTGTGAATGCCTGCTGGAGTTCTCTTGGCTCACAGTGGCTAAGTTTAATTTCCTCTCATTGCAGTTCGCATGTGAAGGAGGCCTCTGCTCTGCCTCTTCTCGACGTTACTAACTTATCCACGCCTCGCAAGTTTGACTCCGCTCAATTTAGCAGTGGTGAGTGATAAAATAATCATCTCTCTCTCTTTCTCTCTCTCTCTCTCTCTTTCTCTCTCTCTATCTCTCTCAGCCTCTCTCTGCCGCTATATCTATCTATCTATCTATCTGTCTGTCTGTCTGTCTGTCTGTCTGTCTGTCTGTCTGTCTATCTATCTATCCATCCCTATCCCTATCCCTATCCCTATCCCTATCTCTCTATCTCTCTAATGGGCCCTGGGAAAGTCTTTGGGCTTGAGGCTCAAGCAACTGTTTCACGATTCGGGTTTGGTCTTTCTTACATTTTAGGAAGAGAAGTTAGCTTGATGGAAATCAAGGAAGATTTAGAGCTGGATCCCGAGGAGAACAGCTCGGCCTTCATGGGCATTCTCATCAAAGGACTGGCCAAACTGAGAAAAATTCCAGAGACCATCAAGGCCATCCAGGATCGTTTAGAGCAGGAGCTGAAGCAAATTGTCAAGAGGTCTAGCACCCAGGTGGCAGACGGTGGCTACCAGAGAGGGGAGAACGTAGTCCAGGAAAACCAGCCCAGGTAAGACCTACCCATCCCTCCCTTCCTTCCTCCCTCCCTCCCTTCCTTCCTTCCTTCCTTCCTTCCTTCCTCCCTCCCTCCCTCCCTCCCTCCCTCCCTCCCTCCCTTCCTTCCTTCCTTCCTTCTTTCCTTCCTTCCGCACAAATAAGCAAGGCCCTGTCCGTGGGATGCAGGCAGCACACAAACCCACACATTCTCCAGTCCGTGGGAAAACGTTTCTCCATGGAACCGGCCCCTGGCGCCCAAAAGGTTGGGGACCTCTGCTCTAAGACAGAGGTCCCCAACCTATGGGCCACGGCCCACTGCCGGGCCGTGGCCTCTTGGCCATTAGGCCGTGTGAGTGGCTGGCCAGTGTGTGCACACGTGTGTGTGTGTGTGCACACGCTCAAGCCCCCCTTTCGCCGGCGCCAGCCAAGCCGTGAGTTGAGAGCCGGTGCTAGCCGAGCCATGAGCTGTGAGCCTCTCACCGGTGCTAGCAGCCCCATTTACAGAGTGTGCATGCTCGCTGCCCTGTTTACGCGCATGTGGACGCAGCCACATTAGCGTCCGTGCACATGCACGCATAAATGTACCTGTCCCTCCTTTTCCCACCAGGCCGCCAACACAGAAAGGTTGGGGACCCCTGATGTAATACCGTCTCCTGGTGATTGGTCCAAAGTCCCCCAGCTGGCTTTTCTGCCTAAGGAGGAACTAGAACTCACCATCTCCTGGTGATTGGCCCAAAGTCCCCCAGCTGGCTTTTCTGCCTAAGGAGGAACTAGAACTCACCGTCTCCTGGTGATTGGCCCAAAGTCCCCCAGCTGGCTTTTCTGCCTAAGGAGGAACTAGAACTCACCGTCTCCTGGTGATTGGCCCAAAGTCCCCCAGCTGGCTTTTCTGCCTAAGGAGGAACTAGAACTCACCGTCTCCTGGTGATTGACCCAAAGTCCCCCAGCTGGCTTTTCTGCCTAAGGAGGAACTAGAACTCACCGTCTCCTGGTGATTGACCCAAAGTCCCCCAGCTGGCTTTTCTGCCTAAGGAGGAACTAGAACTCACCGTCTCCTGGTGATTGGCCCAAAGTCCCCCAGCTGGCTTTTCTGCCTAAGGAGGAACTAGAACTCACCATCTCCTGGTGACTGGCCCAAAGTCCCCCAGCTGGCTTTTCTGCCTAAGGAGGAACTAGAACTCACCGTCTCCTGGTGATTGGCCCAAAGTCCCCCAGCTGGTTTTTCTGCCTAAGGAGGAACTAGAACTCACCGTCTCCTGGTGATTGGCCCAAAGGCCCCCAGCTGGTTTTTCTGCCTAAGGAGGAACTAGAACTCACCGTCTCCTGGTGATTAGCCCAAAGTCCCCCAGCTGGCTTTTCTGCCTAAGGAGGAACTAGAACTCACCATCTCCTGGTGATTAGCCCAAAGTCCCCCAGCTGGCTTTTCTGCCTAAGGAGGAACTAGAACTCACCGTCTCCTGGTGATTGGCCCAAAGTCACCTAGCCGGTGTTCATGCCTAAGGCAGGACAGGGTTTTCACAGCACCTAGAATGAAGAAGACCCTTCCAGTACAGAAAGTCCTCGAACTTACTTGTTTGTCAAAAGGTCACGAAACCCCGGGACCTTGCGACCGTCATTAATACGAACCGTTTGCCAAGCATCCGAATTTTGATCACATGCCCACGGGACACGCTGCAACAGTCGCAGATGTGGGAAACGGTCCTAAGTGACTTTTTTTCCCAGCGCCTCTGTCACCTTGAACGGTCCCTAAACGAACAGTTGTAAGCCGAGGACTCCCCGCACGGAAGGAACGTTTTTGCTTCGGCGTTTAGTGAGGATGGGATCACTTTCCGTTCACTTGCCACATCCTTCTCAGGAGAGTAAACAGCAAGAGGTTTTTTTTTTTCCAAATGGTTCTCTTCTCTGAGTAATTTCCTGTGATAAGTCCCTGCCAGACCCTAAAATATTTATGGGTTTGGCTACGGCACATTAACAATAATTGGGTTCCTAAAAAGGCATAGGGAGAGGTAATTGAGGCGGGGCCTTTGATAAGGACGGAGAAGGAAGTACCTTGTCATAAAAACATGATAATTGCTCAGCGGATATGTACCCCCAGGCTTCAGGTGTCCCTTTCATTCGTAGACCTGACGGCCCCTTCCCATTGTAATGTTGCGGGTGCCGAGGTGCTTAACAACTTCCAGAGCATATTACTAAGATCTGTACTTTCGTTAGGTTTTATTAACTTCACTTAGGCTTAGACCAGTGGTTCTCAACCTTTTTAATGCCGCGACCCCCAACCGGTCGTAAGTCGAGGACTACTCAACCGGTCATAAGTCGAGGACTACTCAACCGGTCGTAAGTCGAGGACTACTCAACTGGTGCAGCACCGTTTGCAGAATGGGACTTTTGGCGGGCTCAGCAGGGCAGAGACAGCCTGGACAATTCAAAAGCCAATAGAATAAAAGGGAGTAGCACAGCTAAGGAAAAGGGGGGGAAAATGGCGGACTGCGTTGTTTGGCGACCCCCGTGAAATGGTCGTTCGACCCCAAATAGGATCCTGACCCACAGGTTGAGAACCACTGGCTTAGACGGAACAACGGGACAGGACCAGATTTAAAAGCCTGAGAAAAACTGGAAAATATTTTAATGGGTGCGAGCGGAGGTACTTCCGAAGCCCTTTTCAGAACATTTGGAAGGAATTGTAAAATTTTCTTTTAGCTGCAAAATACTATAACAACAACAACAACAATAATAATGTTGGAATCTTGGAGGTCATCTAGTCCAACCCCCTGCTCAGGCAGGAAACCCTATACCATTTCGGACAAATGGCTGTCCAGTCTCTTCTTAAAAACTTCCAGTGTTGGAGCATTTACCGCTTCTGGAGGCAGGTTGTTCCACTGGTTAATTGTCCTCACTGTCAGGAAGTTTCTCCTTAGTTCCAGGTTGCTTCTCTCCTTGATGAGTTTCCATCTGTTGCTTCTTGTCCTGCCTTCAGGCGCTTTGGAGAATAGCTTGACTCCCTCTTCTTTGGGGCAGCCCCTGAGATATTGGAAGAGTGGTATCATATCCCCCCTCGTCCTTCTCTTCATTAAACTAGACATATCCAATTCCAGCAACCGTTCTTCATATGTTTTAGCCTCCAGTCCCCTGATCAACTTTGTTGCTCTTCTCTGAACTCTTTCTAGAGTCTCAACATCTTTTCTACATCATGGTGACCAAAACTGGATGCAGTATTGAAAGTGTGGCCTTACCAAGGCATTGTAAAGTGGTATTAGAGATCCTGATTCTATCTCTCTGTGAATGCAGCCTAGCACTGTGTTGGCTTTTTTGGCAGTTGCAGCGCACGGCTGGCTCGTCCTGTGGTCATGTGACCACAATTTGCCCCCCCCCCCCCAAAATAATAAAAAAAATGGATTTGCATTTGGGACCACCACATTTGCTGAACTATCTGTGCAAAAAAGAAAAGTCATAAAATCAGGTTGGTCATTGACCGCCCCCATTTGCAGCTGTAATGGTCATAACTTCATAAACTGCCCATATCTCTATTACAGTCGTAGCTCAAGGACTACCTCACAGTCGTAACTCGAGACTCCCTATTGCATAAAACGGCGTCCTCCTCGTACATTTAAAACACACATGATGAAAGGAAATCTTCCTCTCTATAAGTGCTCTAAGTAAGAAATATCTGCTTTATTTGTTTAGAATAATGAGCAGAATGCCTTTGAAAGGCAGATGGGAAGACCCGTGTAAAGTTGCCCTTTATATCCTACAAGACATTGGTAATTATTTTGTGTAACAATGCATAATAATCTCCAGTAATGTTACATTATGTATAATTTAACCTATTGTGCATGGGGGACATGATGGATGTTAGAAATTAATATGCGACTGCAAACGAATGAATCTTAACGCCAGCAACGGAGCCCTTTGGTTCTCTAAAATCTATAAGGATAAAAAAAAAAGAAAGAAAGAAATGAATAGAGTTTTCAGAAGCCGTGGTCCAAAAAAGGAGCTTGAATTAGTAAGGTTTTCTGAGGTATGTAATTTATTACACGTGTGGCATAATGTGGAATTTATAGGTCTGACTTTGTTCTCTACTTGTTTCAGTGATAAATACTGTTACGTAACAACATTAATTAATTTACTGGTTGCTTTTAACACTGAGTTAGATTTATTGCTCTCAAAATACAGGGCATTGCCCTCGGTAGCGCACAGAATACATATTATTAGCTGCCCAGAGTTGTTGGGGGTTGGGTAGCATACAGATTTAATACTGCTGAATATCACACTATCCTACTTTTGATTTCAAGGAAAAGAGGCACAGGAGATAATGTCATATAGTTCACAAATATTAATCTCTGAGGGAAAAGATTAATCTCTCAGGGAGCCAGTTTGGTCTAGAAGCCAGGAGACGGTGAGTTCTAGTCCTGCCCTAGGCGTGAAAACTGGCTGGGTGGGGCAATCGCCCAGGAGACGGTGAGTTCTAGTCCTGCCTTAAGCATGAGAGCCAGCTGGATGGGTCAGTCGCCAAGAAGACGGTGATTCTAGTCCCGCTTTAGGCATGAAAACTGGCTAGGTAGGTCAGTTGCCCAGGCGACGGTGAGTTCTAGTCCTAACTTAGGCATGAAAACTGACTGGCTGGGTCAGACACCCAGGAGACAGTGAGTTCTAGTCCCGCCTTAGGCATGAAAACTGGCTGGATGGATAAATTGCCTAGGAGACTGTGAGTTCTAGTCCTGACTTAGGTATGAAAACTGGCTGGATGGGTCAGTTGCCCAGGCGACGGTGAGTTCTAGTCCCTCCTTAGGCACAAAAACTGGCTGGGTGATCAATCGCCCAGGCGATGGTGAGTTCTAGTCCCACCTTAAGCATGAAAACTGGCTGGGTGGGTCAGTTGCCCAGGCAACGGTGAGTTCTAGTCCCGCCTTAAGCATGAAAGCTGGCTGGGTAGGTCAGTTGCCCAGGCGACAGTGAGTTCTAGCGCCGCTTAGGCATGAAAACTGCTGGATGGGTCAATTGCCTAGGAGACTGTGAGTTCTAGTCCCGACTTAGGTATGAAAACTGGCTGGATGGGTCAATTGCCCAGGCGACGGTGAGTTCTAGTCCCGCCTTAGGCATGAAAACTGACTGACTGGGTCAGTCACCCAGGAGACAGTGAGTTCTAGTCCCTCCTTAGAAACGAAAACTGGCTGGGTGAGTCAATCGCCCAGGCGACGGTGAGTTCTAGTCCTGCCTTAAACATGAAAACTGGCTGGGTGGGTCAGTTGCCCAGGCGACAGTGAGTTCTAGCCCCGCTTAGGCATGAGAACCGGCTGGGTGACTTTGGATTGGTTACCTTTGGGCTTCCTGGTTATGGCATGCATTCCCCAATTCCACCAGCTTCTGACTTGGAACTGGGATTGTGCGAAGGATCTGAACGATTTATCTTCCACTCTAGATTAACGACAGTCCCCACTTCGTTGCGGCTCTTTAAAGAAATTAAAATCGTTTTATTCCCGCACCCTTTCAGTCACGGGGGACCGACTCTGGGTCCCTATCTTGGGTTTTATCTCTGCTTTTAATGTGGCTTTTTGGTTTTGATATTGATAGGGATTTAATTCTTTATTACTATGGTTTTGGGGTGCGTTTTCAAGGGACAACTGGACTTCCTTTGTTTTTCCTTGGAAGACGTTTCCCTTCTCATCTGAGACGCTTGATCGGTTCTGCCCGAATGATGGGGAATGGAAGGACTTATATTCCTTGCATCTGGTCATCTGGTCATTAGTACTCTCTCTGAGAGTCGTTCAGGCCACTGGGAGGTTTATCTGTGCCCTCAGAGTCACCCGAATAGTGCAAATAACGGGTGTGGAACAAGGCCCCTAGAACAGTGGTTGTCCACCTGTGGGTCGGGACCCCATTTGGGGTCGAACGACCATTTCACGGGGGTCGCCAAACAACGCAGTTCGCCATTTTTCCCTCCTTTTCCTTAGCTGTGCTCCTCCCTTTTATTCTATTGGCTTTTGAAAGCCAATAGAATAGACTCTCTTGAATAGAGTCTAATTCTATTGGCTTCCAAAACCCAATAGGAATTCTCCAGGCTGTCTCTGCCCTGCTGAGCCCGCCAAAAGTCCCAGTCTGCAAACGGTGCTGCACCAGTTGAGCAGTCCTCGACTTACGACCGGTTGAGTAGTCCTCGACTTACGACCGGTTGGGGGCATTAAAAAGGTTGAGAACCACTGCCCTAGACTTTTTTGGGATCAGAAAGAGACAGACAGATAGACAGATAGAAAGCAGATACATAAATAGAAGAGAGATAGAGGCATGATGGGTAGATGGGTGGATGGATGAATGAATAAATAGAAGACTGTCGGACACATAGACAGATCGATTTGAAAAACTCAGCGAGTGAAGTAATCAAAGAGCTTCTCCCATTTCAAATTCTAGGTTACTTTTGGAGCTGCTGGAACTTCTCTTTGACAAATTCAACGCCGTGGCCGCTGCTCACGCCGTCGTCCTGGGACATCTCCAGCAGACCGTGTCGCCTCCGGCCAGCCAGTATGATGGCGACATTAAGTTGTACGACATGGCGGACGTATGGGTGAAGATCCAAGACGTCTTGCAGGTAAGAGACTCCCACAGATATATATATATTGCTCCTCGAAGCACGAAGCTGAAAACACCAGCCTGAAGATGACGAATGGGACTTCATCGAAACGTTGCCAAGACACTTCCCAGGAAGACTTTCCCCACTCCCTGCATGCCGGGATGTATTACAATTGGGTTGCGAAGGTTTCCGCCCTTGTTTTACAGCGTTGTCGTCTTCTGGGTGAGGAGAACAGGGCTTAAAATGCGGGTGCTAGGAAAACCGGATTTCTGCGCATTACAGCTGAGATGCTACAGGAAGGCCTAATGCAGAAAGTCCGGATGCTCTAGTCCAGGGGTCTTTAAACTTGGCCCTTTTAGGACTTGTGGGCTTCAACTCCCAGAATTCCTCAGCCAGCGTGCCTGACTGAGGAATTCTGGGAGTTGAAGCCCACAAGTCATCAAAGGGCCAAGTTGAAAGACCCCTGGCTTATATGGTCCATGCTGGCTCAGGAATTCTGGGAGTTGAAGCCCACAGGTCATAAACGGGCCAAGTTTGAAGACCCCTGGCTTACATGGTCCATGCTGGCTGAGGAATTCTGGGAGTTGAAGTCCACAAGTCATGAAAGGGCGAAGTTTGAAGACCCCTGGCTTACGTGGTCCATACTGGCTGGGGAATTCTGGGAGTTGAAGTGCACAAGTAATCAAAGGGCCGAGTTTTGAAGACCCCTGCTCTAGTATAAAATGGACCAGCTGTTCAGAAAATTTTTCAGAAGGGGACGAGCTGGCAAAATAAAGCCAGGTCATCTTGCTTCCATGTACCACTCCATCCTGATATGATTATATTATATTCAGAGAAGAGCACAGATAACACCTTCGCTCTGTGAAATGCATTGGGTGCCCATTTGCTTCTGAGTTCAATTCAAAGTGCTGGTTGTGCCCTCCTACATGGCATGTTTTTGCCCCGTCCCGTTGACCCGTCCCAGCCGGTCAAGCAGGGAAGACATATTGCAGACCCCATCAGTTAAAGCATTCCAACTGGGGAGGTCAAGGAAGAGAGGCTTCTCTGCCGTTGTCCACACCCTATGGCAGTGGTTCTCAACCTTTTTAATGCTGCAACCCCCAACCGGTCGTAAGTCGAGGACTACTCAACCGGTCGTAAGTTGAGGACTACTCAACTGGTGCAGCACCGTTTGCAGACTGGGACTTTTGGCAGGCTCAGCAGGGCAGAGACAGCCTGGACAATTCCTATTGGCTTTGGAAAGCCAATAGAATTAGACTCTATTCAAGAGAGTCTATTCTATTGGCTTTCAAAAGCCAATAGAATAAAAGGGAGTGGCACAGCTAAGGAAAAGGGGGGAAAAATGGCGGACTGTGTTGTTTGGCGACCCCCGTGAAATGGTCGTTCGACCCCAAATGGGGTCCCGACCCACAGGTGGAGAACCACTGCCCTATAGGATATTCACCCCCCCCCCCAGAGGTGAGGCGGACCCCAGTCTCCTGACCGTCGCAAAAAGAATCAAAACGTGGCTGTGCAGCTTTGCGTGTGGCACCCAAGGGACGGGCCGTGGGATTGGCTGGTGTCCTGAGAGCTCTCTCTCCGCCTCTTGAGTAGTTTTACCAGCATTTAATCCTCCTCGTAAAATTGTAAATTTTTATCCATTGCTTTTACTTTTTAACATTTTATTGTATACCATCCATGATCCCCCTCTGGGGGAGACAGGCAGTTCGTAAACGTGAATACTAAATAAAATAAATAGCCCGGCTGTAATTTATGAAGGGGACTGAAGTGGATCCCGATTTCTCAATTTTTAGCCTTAGTCAGTGTGGTTTAGTCAGTTAAAGGATTTCCTGCCTGAGCAGGGGGTTGGACTAGATGACCTCCAAGGTCCCTTCCAACATGATGATGATGATGATGATTAACGAAGAAAAGGACAAGGGGGGACATGATAGCAGTATTCCAATATCTCAGGGACTGCCATAAAGAAGAGGGAATCAAGCTCTTCTCCAAAGCTCCTGAAGGCAGGACAAGAAGCAACGGGTGGAAACTAACCAAGGAGAGAAGCAACCTAGAACTAAGGAGAAACTTCCTGACAGTGAGAACAATTAATCAGTGGAACCATCTACCTCCAGAAGCAGTAAATGCTCCAACACTGGAAGTTTTTAAGGAGAGACTGGACAGCCATTTGTCCGAAATGGTGTAGGGTTTCCTGCCTGAGCAGGGGGTTGGACTAGATGACCTCCAAGGTCCCTTCCAACTTTACTACTATTATTATTACATGATGATGATGATGATGTCTGACACATTGTCTTTATAGGAGCGGGGGTTAGCTGTGTCCCAAACATTTTGATTAAGCTGGTGTTTAGGTACAATATTTCAGACAAAAAAGGGGTGCAGCATCAAAAGCAGAACAAGGTTTGCAGCTTGGACAATTTTGTGCCCAGCACAGTGGTGAGAACGTGAGAGGCCTTCTGGACAAACCAGTAAATAGTGGTTGATTACAGGTGGGCTTCAAATCAGAAGCACAAAGGTACAGCAAAATAAACCCGGATAGGGACCTTGTCCTAGGATCGTTGCAATTTAAAGTTCAGTTTGGCAGGGCAGGGAAAAGAGAAGAGACGTCGAAAAAATGCAAATGTTAACGTGCCGGTGGTGAAAACGAACGAATATTAGATACTGAAGTGTTGGTTTCCGTCCGAGATGAGGTTTGAGGCTTGCAGGAAATAAATTCTTAATAAGATAGCAGATTGATAATTGCTTAATTAGATGGCCCAATTCACGTGGGAACGTTGAGGAATAAGAGTGCTCTTCTTTTCACTTAAAATCCATGATTAAATGCATGAGATGCATTTTGCTCTCCAAATGCACAGAGGACCTTCCTAAGTTTGTACTCTGAACACGTGAATGAAGGCGAATATACGAAAACCACAAGTCATCAGAGGGCCAAGTTTGAAGATCCCTAGCATATATGGTCCATGCTGGCTGAGGAATTCTGGGAGTTGAAGTCCACAAGTCATCAAAGGGCCAAGTTTGAAGACCCCGGGCTTATATGGTCCATGTTGGCTGAGGAATTCTGGGAGTTGAAGTCTACAAGTCCTAAAAAGGCCAAGTTTGAAGGTCCCTGGCTTATATGGTCCATGCTGGCTGAGGAATTCTGGGAGTTGAAGTCCACAAGTCATCAAAGGGCCACGTTTGAAGACCCCTGGCTTATATGATCCATGCTGGCTGAGGAATTCTGGGAGTTGAAGTCCACAAGTCATCAAAGGGCCACGTTTGAAGACCCCTGGCTTATATGATCCATGCTGGCTGAGGAATTCTGGGAGTTGAAGTCCACAAGTCATCAAAGGGCCAAGTTTGAAGACCCCTGGCTTACATGGCCCACGCTGGCTGAGGAATTCTGGGAGTTGAAGTCCACAAGTCATAACAGGGCCAAGTTTGAAGACCCCTGGCTTATATGGTCCATGCTGGCTGAGCAATTCTGGGAGTTGAAGTCCACAAGTCACCAAAGGGCCAAGTTTGAAGACCCCTGAATTAGAGGATGACTCCATTTGGGAACCGCAGATTTAATACATTAACGTTTTCCGTTTGAAAGGGGGCTTGACGGTAATTAATTTCTCGCTTGCTCAAAGTTAGAATACACGTTGAAGAGACCGTTTGAACTTTTTTTTTTTTGCTATCCTTTGCTGTTTGCCGAGAAAACAACCCCGATGGAAAATCAATTTATCATCACGGGGAGGAATGTCGTCCGCATATTGTTGAGCCCACTAAATTCTCCCTTTGAAACCTTTCCCCCCCCCAATTCTAATAGCAATATCAAGATTAAGAGATGAACACTCTTAACCCTTGACTCGTTTTGATATTTTTCTCTTTCCAAACGAATAACCTGAAGACTTTTGAAAAGAGTGGTACCGGGGGAAAAAAACCCACAATTCTGACAGGTGGGGTTTGATTTTGCGTGTGTCTGAATCTTTTCCAAACATTGATGCGGGGCCTTTGCTTGTGAGCAGATGGGACTTGTGGGTAGGAAACGGGCGAAGAAGCAACTGTCACGATTAGTGTAATCACGCCTACGCGGTGTGTACTGTACCCTCACAGACGCATTCTCCAGCTCGGAGTTCGTATGTTGCAGAAGAAAGCTCCTATCCTGTTAACCCTGCTTATTTTTGTAAGCGTTTATTTGATTTTTTTTTTTAGTTTTTTTTTTTTTAAAGAAGATGGGTTTCACAATATCTTTAAAAGATACGAATGATGAGAGTTCTTCTTCGGAAACGAGCAGGTGGGAGAAAACTGAACTATGGACAGTCAGACTTCATAATTTTCTTTGATTCTTCTTTTTTTTAAACAACTTCTTGAGTCAGATGAAATTCAGTGGTAAAAAAAGCAAGGTTCTACATTTAGGCAAGAAAAACCAAATGCACAGGTATAGTAATGCAGGGGTTCTCAACCTTGGCAACTTTAAGACTTGTGGACTTCAGCTCTCAGAATTCCTTTGCTGGCTGAGGAATTCTGGGAGCTGAAGTCCACAAGTCTTAAAGTTGCCAAGGTTGAGAATCCCTGGTATAGGGGGTTCCTTGCTCAATAGTAGCAACTGTGAGAGGGATCTCTGAGTCCTAGTGGACAATCATTTAAACAGGAGCCAGCCGTGTGCTGCAGCTGCCAAAAAGGCCAATATAGTGCTAGGCTGCATTAACAGAGGGAAAGAATCAAGATCAGGTGAAGTGTTAATACCACTTTACAAGGCCTTGGTAAGGCCACGCTTGGAATCCTGCATCCAGTTTTGCTCGCCACGATGTAAAAAAGATGCTGAGACTCTAGAAAGAGTGCAGAGAAGAGCAACAAAGACGATCAGGGGACTGGAGGCTAAAACATAGGAAGAACGGTTGCTGGAATTGGGTATGTCTAGTTTAACAAAGAGAGGAACGAGGGGGTGACATGATAGCAGTGTTCCAGTATCTCAGCCATTTGTCCCAAATGGTATAGGGTTTCCTCCCTGAGCAGGGGGTTGGACTAGATGACCTCCAAGATCCCTTCCAACTTTATGATGATGATGGTGATGATGATGGTGATGATGATGATGTCTATGGAAGTTCTCCATCATCCAGATCATGGTTGTCCCAAAAGTGCTTTTCCAAAAGGTAGTTGGACTTTCTGTTTTTTTTTTTCCTTGAAAACATTTCGGAAGCCAATCGGCACCTGGTGCAACTCCCGCAACGGAGGCGACAACATGTGCAAATCTAGGCTTGCACAAAAGCCACGTTGAACCAATCGAAGCTTGCGGATATTTTTCAAGGGCAGCCACCACACAGAACGCACATACGAAAGATGACGAGAGCTGTGTAGGACACAAACTAGGACATAAATCCTTATTTTGGAGAGGAATGAATACTTTCCTTCTGCGAAGACCGAGAAGTACCCCAAAATACTAATTCTGCTACAAAGCAGCATGAAAAAGTTGTCATTATACGGACCGAAATATACTCAGGAAGTGACTCATGCTGTGTTTTTATGGCATCAGAATTTCTTTTGGAAAAAAAAGCAATCGTCTTTTGGGGGGGGGGGGAGTATCTTCAAATCTGCCACATTGCTGCCCTTGAAAATGCCAAACGCTGCGCACCCATTAACACAGTTCTTCCATTTAATTGAGAAGGATAGCTAGCTGGGAGAGATTGACAGGTCTTGCGGCTGGAAAAAGCAGGATGAACAAAATAATACTCTGGAGGCTACGGGGCTCTTTAATCTGAAGTTTTTTAAACGTAGCCCTTATATGTTTGATTTTTTTTTTCTCTCCCCGTTTGTCTCTGCTACTGCTTCAACAAGCTAACCTTGAGCAACTTAACTTTTTTTTTTTTTTAGATCAGGTAACTTGAAGCCCTTATTGGCAGAAAAGTTAAAACAGGGCAAGTTAGAGAATGACTTTTCACACTGCAGTAACTTTCCTGCCTCTAAAACAGTGCAAACTCCCTTAAAAGTAAGATTTTTTTCAATAATTCCGATCTACTATATACGCATCCTGAACTATTTTCATCCAGTTTGGGAAATACAGAATAATTCTTAACTTCGCTCAGATGCATTCCCAAGTGATTTATTTAGAGAACAGTCCTGGACTGTACACGCTATTCCTTGAGTGAATATGTAATAATAATAATAATAATAATAATAATAATAATAATAATAATAATAGCCATTAGTCAATTGCAAAAGGCGGCCTTACTAGGAACTGCTTCCATCCTGCGACGATACCTGTAATACCATCAAACATCCACATCTGCCTATCCCAGGTCCTGGGTAAGGACTCGATAGGTAGACAAAATGCCAAATCCAGTCTGAACATCTGGCTGACTCTGCGATGATCCATAATAATAATAATAATTTGGTATTAATAGTTCACGTGGTGGCCCGTTCATAATAACGTTCGTGGTCTTTGACTTGGGAAAGAGGGATTTCTCCCCAATCTGTGTCATGTACATGTGGTCCTCAGCTTGCAACCATAATGGAGCCTGGCCATCAAGGTTATAAGTCGTCACGGCCGGAAATTGGGTCACCCACGTGACCGACATGATCCTGTGACTTTTCTTGTCATTGTTATGGTGGTCATAAAGCCGATGCTGTGGTTGTTAAAAAAAAAAGGAAGTAAATGCTGATTTTCAGCAAAACCACTATAAAACGTGTCCATCAAGGTACTGTAAACAGTCATAAATGGAGGACAGTTGCCAAACACTTAGTCGTGTGACTGCAGGGGAGGGGGTGGTGGTGGCTGTCTTAACTTCAGAGCTGGGTTGTAAGCAGTAACAATTAGGGCCTATTCTATGACAATTAGGAAGACTGTCTTACAAAATCTGTGGGGCTGCCCCAAAGAAGAGGGAGTCAAGCTATTTTCCAAGGTGCCTGAAGGCAGGACAAGAAGCAGCGGATGGAAACTAACCAAGGAGAGAAGCAACCTAGAACTAAGGAGAAACTTCCTGACAGTGAGAACAATTAACCAGTGGAACGACCTGCCTCCAGAAGCGGTGAATGCTCCAACACTGGAGGTTTTTAAGAAGAGACTGGACGGCCATTTGTCTGAAATGATATAGGACAGGGGTAGGCAACCTTGGCTCTTTTATGATTGGTGGATTTCAACTCCCAGAATTCCTGAGCCAGCCATGCTGAGGGGAAAGGGAGAGGTTTCCAAGCTGAGCCATGCTGGCTCAGGAATTCTGGGAGTTGAAGTCCATGAGTCATAAAAGATCCAAGGCTGCCTGCCCCTGTCATAAGTCCTCCTGTTCAAAGCGGTGAGCCTCCTAGACCAGGGGTAGGCAACCTTGGCTCTTTTATGACTGGTGGACTTCAATTCCCAGAATTCTTCAGCCAGCATGGGAAAACCATGGCCCCCTCATGACTCGTGGACTTCAACTCCCAGAATTCCTGAGCCAGCATGGGGGAACTATGGCCCCCTCATGACTCATGGACTTCAACTCCCAGAATTCCTGAGCCAGCATGAGGGAACTATGGCCTCCTCATGACTCATGGACTTCAACTCCCAGAATTCCTGAGCCAGCCTGGCTCAGCTTGGAAACCTCTCCCTTTCCCCTCAGCGTGGCCGGCTCAGGAATTCTGGGAGTTGAAGTCCATGAGTCATAAAAGAGCCGAGGTTGCCTACCCCTGGTCTAGGGTCTCCCGTCTGAGCAGGGGGCTGGACTAGAAGACCTCCAAGGTCCCTTCCAGCTCTGTTATTCTTTTATTTTCTTTTTTTAATAGAGGATGAAAGAAGTCGATATGAAAAAAAGCTTTTTTTTTGCACATTATGAGTGCCATATGAATGATTGATAAGAATAGCCATCCCTGGTTCCTTCCCATTTGGGAAAAAAAAAAAAAGCATAATGTTAGATACAAAAATGATTAACTTTTTTTTTTTTTGGTCCATTGGTAGAATCTCCCATCAGGAAGGCATCAGAAAATGCCGTCTACGCCTTGAATGCAGAAATCATATTAATTTTAAGCACCATTAGAGATGCAAGAGGGAAAGAGAAAAACTGTTCATCAAATGGGAAAGGACTAAATTAGTAAAGGATTCCTTTTCTTTTTTTTAATTTCAAGGTTCAGAAGAATACTACAAATAATGGAGTTCTTCCTTTTTGTTTTGTGCAGTGGGGGGAAAAAAAATAAAAAGCCTCTATGGAAACTTGTTCATTTTGTCCCCGTAAATTAAAGCCCATTTATATTATTGTCATGCTTGCAATTCTCATGTGAAATCACAGCCGAAGAAACATGTAGCAAGAAGTATTTTTTTTTTCCTCTCTGAAAAGTTTACACTGTTGAAAGAAACATGGAGAAAGGCTGGGCTTTTCTAAGCCATCATGTGATTTTGGGTGTGTGTGTGTGTGTGTGTGTGTGTTTGTGTGTGTGTGTGTGTGTTGGACTCAGCCAGTGTTACGTGTGAATGCAGTTTTACTGGCTTGTTTAATAAACCAGGATTCATTTTGTAGTTTTGTGCATCATGTTTGTCCAGTGACTGAATGGAAGGGAACAGGTCATTGGTCAGAGAATAGAATAGAATAGAATAGAATAGAATAGAATAGAATAGAATAGAATAGAATAGAATAGAATAGAATAGAAAATATGGAATGGAATGGAATAAAATATGGAATGGAATGGTAAAGAATAGAATAGAATAGAATAGAATAGAATAGAATAGAATAGAATAGAATAGAATAGAATAGAATAGAATAGAAAATATGGAACGGAATGGAATAAAATATGGAATGGAATGGTAAAGAATAGAATAGAATAGAATAGAATAGAATAGAATAGAATAGAATAGAATAGAATAGAATAACAGAGTTGGAAGCGACCTTGGAGATCATCTAGTCCAATCCCCTGCTCAGACAGGAAACCCTATACCATTTCAGACAAATGGCTGTCCAGTCTCTTCCTTGAAACTTCCAGTGTTGGAGCATTCACCACTTCTGGAGGCAAGTGGTTCCACTAGTTGTTAAGACACTAGGCTAGAAAGCAGGAGACCACAAATTCAAGATCTACCTTAGACGTGAAAGCCAGCTGGATGACTTTGATCCAATCACCAGGAGACAGTGAGTTCTAGTCCCACCTTAGTCATGAAAGCCAGTTGGGTGACCTTGGTCCAATCACCAGGAGATTATGAGTTCTAGTCCCACTTTAGGCATGAAACCCAGTTGGGTGACTTTGGGCCAGTCACCAGGAGATGGTGAGTTCTAGTCCCACTTTAGGCATGAAAGCCAATTGGGCGACTTTGGACCAATCACCAGGGGACTGTGAGTTCTAGTCCCACCTTAGTCATGAAAGCCAGTTGGGTGACCTTGGTCCAATCACCAGGAGATTATGAGTTCTAGTCCCACTTTAGGCATGAAAGCCAGTTGGGTGACTTTGGGCCAGTCACCAGGAGACGGTGAGTTCTAGTCCCGTCTTAACCATAAAAGCCAGCTACGTGATTTGGGAGCCAGTCACTCAGGCCCAAATCACCTCACAGATTGTTATTGTGGGGCAAAGAGGAAGTTGTGTTGGATATGTTTGCCAGATTGATTTATTTATAAAATAATAGAAGCAGGATACAAATACATACATACATACATACATACATACATACATACATACATACATACATACATACATACATAGCAAACTGAGACGGAATTGTTGTGATTTGCGAGTCAAGCCCCGTCTTCAAATCAAACAATGACATTTTGGTCTTTTCCTCATCATGTCAGAGACTACATTGCTTTCAGAAACAAGGGATATTTTACCCATTTGGTGAGTTAAATTAGGATATACAGACCATTCATTAACATGGGTTCCCTTTGAAATGAGGGCTGGTTCACCCTGTGAATCCGATTTACATCTCAGAATGAAACTTAAGCCAGAAAAGTATCTCTGACTTGTGATTGAATTAAACATTTAAAAAAAAAAACGTAGAGTACAGAAACTAGTATAATATTTGCCTTCAAAATCTCAGTTTTGCTTGGAATGTAGTAACGCGAGCAGATGAGTGGGCCAAATCAGGGTGACTTTCCTGGTAAATACAGCAACGTTGGAAGCCTGTGACTAAAAAGGACACTGAAGGAAGATTTAGCCACGTGAGACAGTAACACAATCAACAGCATGGAATAATGGTAAATGCTTGAGGAAATGACACCAACAATGTGAATCAGGAAATCATTGTAATAAGGGAATAATGACAGAAAATGAAGTTTCCGATTGAGAAATCACAAAATTATGTATTATTGTTATTGTTCTGCTTCCTATCAATACCTCATCTAGTCCATTCAGATACAAAGCTGCCTACATAACATAATTAACAGAAATTGAAGGGACCTTGGAGATCATCTAGTCCAACCCCCTGCTCAGGCAGGAAACCCTATACCATTTCGGACAAATGGCTGTCCAGTCTCTTCTTAAAAACTTCCAGTGTTGGAGCATTTACCGCTTCTGGAGGCAGGTTGTTCCACTGGTTAATTGTCCTCACTGTCAGGAAGTTTCTCCTTAGTTCCAGGTTGCTTCTCTCCTTGACTAGTTTCCACCCGTTGCTTCTTGTCCTGCCTTCAGGTTGGACTAGAACAGGGGCAGGCCACCTTGGCTCTTTTATGACTGGTGGACTTCAACTCCCAGAATTCCTGACTGGCTGGGGCGGGGTTAGGCAACCTTGGCTCTTTTATGACTGGTGGACTTCAACTCCCAGAATTCCTGACTGGCTGGGGCGGGGTTAGGCAACCTTGGCTCTTTTATGACTCATGGACTTCAACTCCCAGAATTCCTGAGCCAGCCATGCTGAGGGGAAAGGGAGAGGTTTCCAAGCTGAGCCAGGCTGGCTCAGGAATTCTGGGAGTTGAAGTCCACACCTCATAAAAGAGCCAAGGTTGCCTACCCCTGTCCTAAGTGGTGAGCCTCCTAGACCAGGGGTAGGCAACCTTGGCTCTTTTATGACTGGTGGACTTCAACTCCCAGAATTCCTCAGCCAACATGGACCATATAAGCCAGAGGTCTTCAAATTAACTAACCCTAACACACACACACACCCCACGGAACTGTCAAAGTGATGAACGAATGCAGACTTGGAATTGTTTTCCCCTGTGAGCTACTGAGGATAATTTACTTTGTGTTGGGTTTGAGGTCTTCCCGTCCAGGGTGTGGTGCTGCGGGAAGGAATTAGCGGTGCCAAGCAACCCCCCCCCCTCCGCGTCCGTATATTGGGCTTTTGTGGTTGAGGGCTGTGGATCTGGAGTGCAAGAGAAGGACGCGGGGTGGAGAGTAAAGAGGGTGGCCTTGACAGAGAGAAGGAAGAGCCGTTGCCAAGGGAACATGGAGCTCAACCTGGGAAAAACCCAGATGAAGATGGAGGACCAGGAAGATGTTTCAGGCAGGAACAATCCCCCCCCCCCAATTTGAATGAATACAGAAAGAGGAAGGAAGAGAGCACATTCACACGTGCCAAATTCTGATCCTTCCTTCCTTCCTTCCTTCCTTCCTTCCTTCCTTCCTTCCTTCCTTCCTTCCTTCCTTCCTTCCTTCCTTCTTTCCTTTCCCCTCTTTCTCTCCCTCTCCCTCATTTTCTTCCTCCCTCCCTCTCCCTCCCTCCCTCCCTTCTTTCTTTCTTTCTTTCTTTCTTTCTTTCTTTCTTTCTTTCTTTCTTTCTTTCTTTCTTTCTTTCTTTCTTTCTTTCTTTTCTTCCCCCTCTTTCTCTCCCTCATTTTCTTCCTCCCCTCCCTCCCTCCCTTTTTTCCTTCCTTCCTTCCTTCCTTCCTTCTTTCTTTCTTCTTTCTTTCTTTCTTTCTTTCTTTCTTTCTTTCTTTCTTTCCTTCCTTCCCCCTCTTTATCTCCCTCTCCCTCATTTTCTTCCTCCTTCTCTCTCCCTCCCTTCTCTTTCTTTCCTTCCCCCTCTTTCTCTCCCTCTCCCCCTCTCCCTCTCCTCCCTCCCTCCCTCCCTCCCTCCCTTCTTTCTTTCTTTCTTTCTTTCTTTCTTTCTTTCTTTCTTTCTTTTTCTTTCTTTCTCTTTCTGTTTCTGTTTCTCTTTCTCTCTCCCCCTTTCCTTCCTTCCTTCCTTCCTTCCTTCCTTCCTTCCTTCCTTCCTTCCTTCCTTCCTTCCTTCCTCATATGTTCCAATTGGCACAGAAGTGCAATACGGATAATTGGGGGGGGGGGTGTTGAAAGCTAAGTGGTATGAGGAGATACTGAAAAAAAAAACTGGGTGGATTTAGCCTTCAAAAAAGACACTTGAGAGCATATAGAGTACCATGCTGTAACTACCCAAAGGGAGTGATTCTGAGCTGTTCCCTCTTTAAAATTCGAAGGCATGAACTTAGGACAGTTGCCGTGTCCTGGGGTCACGTGATCCCCTTTTGTGACTTTTGGACAAGCAGAATCAATGGGGGAAGCCTGATTCAGCAAACAGCCTTGTTACTAACTTAGCAACTTCACTTTAACAAGAGAGTGGCGAGGAAGGCCCTAAAATGGGGCAAAATTCACTCCACAAATGTTTCGCTTAACAGCGGAAATTCTGGACTCCGTTGTAGTTGTAAGTTGAGGACTCTCTGTGGAATCCAGGGATGGCAGCCTGGTTGCCTTGGAACAAGCCCCTGCTTAGTTTCCACCAAACAGGAAAACATGACAGCAATGACAATTAGTTCTTGCTCCTGTTTTCCCTTTGGATACTCCTTTCGTTCCACATTCTATCATTCAGGCAGTCCTCCACTTACAACAGTTCATTTAGTGACTGTTCAAAGCTACGAAAGGGGGACTTCACGGCCATTGCAGCATCCCCAGGGTCAGGTGATCAAAATTGGGACGCTTGGGAACCGACTCGTATTTACGACAGCTGCCGTGTCCGGGGGGGGGGCCCTCACATGATCCCCTTTTAGCGACCTCCTGACACACCAAATCCAGGGGGAAGCCAGATTCGCTTAACGACCGTGCCACTAACTTAACGACAAGAAAGGTCGTAAAAGGCAACACTCGCTTAATAACCGTCCTTGCTTAGCCATGGACATTTTGGGCTCAATTTTGGGCCATAAGTCGAGGACGCAATGATCCTGTGGCGGGTTTTGTGTAACTTCCACCCCGTCTCTGCAACTCTGTCCGAATTCATTGAGGCTTGAGCCTCAGCCGCTTTTAGTAGGAGATAGGAAACCCACTTTGGATGCTTTTATTTCACTTTATCAATTCATTTGCTTCACCTTACAAACAGAGGCGATGCTCAATTTAGTCTGAACAGCAGCATTTAATCTGCTTTTTAAGTTCCTTCTGAGAGCAGAGAGAGAAAAAGCAGGAAAGTGCTTTGATTTCCTAATTCCCTTCGCCCAGCTAGTTTTCTCCTAAGAAAGGTTGTGTAGGGGAAGTTTATGTGTAGGTGTGTGTTGTTTTCATGTTGTTTCTGGTTTGGTCCATGATGATATAACGCCCAGGGGGGCAAGAAACTAGAGGATAATTACGGGAGTGAGAAGTAAATTAGCTCTTTTTTTTTTTTTAAATTGAAAATACATCACAGCATCGCCTAAAGGGCGAAGCTACTAATGAAGCCAACACATTATGGCCCTTTAGTAAGTCTTTTGGAACTTACAGAAAGGGTCTTTTAAAAAACAAACCAACCTCTTTTAGTATTTTTATAAACAACTCAAAACATTGCATATACTTAATACTCTTCCCTCCTATTTTTCTCACAACATCAACCCTGCGAGGCGGGTTGTGCTGAGAGAGAGAGGGACCGGGCCAAAGTCACCCAGCCAGCTTTCATGATTAAGGCAGGACTAGAACTCACCGTCTCCTGGTGATTGGCCCAAAGTCACCTAACCGGCTTTCATGTCTAACGTGAGACTAGAACTCACCGTCTCCTGGTGACTGGTCCAAAGTTACCAGCCAGCTTTTATGCTTAAGGCAGGACTAGAACTCACCGTCTCCTGGTGATTGGCCCAAAGTCACCTAGCTTGCTTTCATGCTAAAGCAGGACTAGAACTCACCATTTCCTGGTACTTGGCCCAAAGTCACCCAGTTGGCTTCCATTCCTAAGGCAGGACTAGAACTCACCATCTCCTGGTGACTGGTCCAAAGTTACCAGCCAGCGTTTATGCTTAAGACAGGACTAGAACTCACCGTCTCCTGGTGATTGGCCCAAACCCACCCAGCCGGCTTTCATGCCTAAAGTGAGACTAGAACTCGCCGTCTCCTGTTGATTGGCCAGAGTCACCCAGCCGGCTTTCACCCTTATGGCAGGACTAGAACTCACCGTCTCCTGGTGATTGGCCCAAACCCACCCAGCCGGCTTTGCTGCCTAAGGCGGGACTAGAACTCACCGTCTCCTGGTTTTCTAGCCCGGTGCTTTCGCCGCTAGACCAAATTGGCTCTTTGCAGCTTGCATGTCAGGTCCCACCGATGTGACCTGACGTTTTGCAGGTGTTCCCTCCTGCCTGCCGAAGATGTACATTTGTGTTAGGCGCCGCTGCTGAATCCCGATCTCGTTTCTCATCAAGGAATACCCACTTAGGGACCATTTTTCCCCTCTCCCCCCATTATAATTATGCAGATAGGAAGCCTCTGATTATGTTGCTCTTTATGTTGATTACCGGCATTATAAGGTTTGTGTTTTTGATTTTTTTTCATTTCTTATTTTTTTTTCCGTTCCCATATAGCAATATCAAGTGTTTTGCCACCTGCCAAGCGTCAGCTCTTGGCACACTACGGCAGATTAACTTCACCAGGGAAATGTTTAGGGGGGGGGGAAAGGACAGAGCCGTAGGAATTATTATTATTTTTTTTTCCTCCGCCACCCCTTCCAATCTGACTGATTGTTTTTCTTGTTTTCCCTGCACAATTGCTCCCCAGGTTAGTTCAAGAGGGTAATTTTTTTACACAAAAATGCAGGATTCCAGCGTGATTGAGCGCGGGGGAGGCATAAGCCCTACCAATCAAGGCAAAGGGAGAGGTGGGTTGTTTTTAAAAACTCAAGTGGAAAGAGCCCTTAGGGTCTTGTTGTTAAAATATTCCACAGCCTGGCAGCCCGGGAAAATAATGATTAAAAAACTGACTTGGTTCGCCAATCGGTTCCGTTTGGAAGGTTTCCTTTTGCTGTTGTGGTTTAGAGGTAAAATAGAAGAGGCTTGAGTATATCGCTACAGGTAGTCCTCGCTTTACGACCCCAAAATTTCTGTTGCTAAGCCAGTCCATCGTTAAGTGAGGTTTGCCCTGTTTAACGACCTCCCTTGCCAGAGTTGTTAAGCGAATCGCCGCTGTTGTGAAGTTAGTCACACGATCGTTAAGAGAATCCAGCTTCCCCATTGACTTGGCTTGTCAGACGGTCACAAAAGGCGGGGGGGAGATCGTGTGACTCCCGGGACGCTGAAACAGTCGTAAATGCGAGCCAGTTGCCAAGGGCCTTGAATATTGATCACAGGACCATGAGGGGATGCTGCCACAGTCGTAAGTGTGAGAAACGATCCTCTTTTTACAGTGCCGTTGCAACTTTGAATGGTCACTAAACGAACCGCTGTAAATCGAGGACTATCTGTCATGGCTTTTTCTGGGGTGAACAGGAAAATTCCGCTTGGGGGTTCTGTTATTTACAGATGTGGCAGTACAGGTTGTCCTCAAACTTACAGCCGTTTGTTTAGTGACTGTTCAGTGTTACAGCGCCCCTGAAGAAAAATGTGACTTATGACCGTTTTTTCAAAGTTACGACCTTTTGCAGTGTCCCCTCATGGCCCTGTATCAAAATTCAGGTGCTTGCTTGGCAAATGACTCAGACTTAACGACGGTTGGCAGTGTCCCAGTGCAAACGGTGCTGCACCAGTTGAGTAGTCCTTGACTTACGACCGGTTGAGAAGTCCTTGACTTACGACTGGTTGGGGGTCACGGCATTAAAAAGGTTGAGAACCACTGATCTAACCAGTTTCAGCAGCTACGTTTTAACCCAGGATGGATAAATTGCCCTTGCATCATCAATGAGTTGCAACTCCCTTATTAGAGAGTGGAAAGCAATAAATCAGTGGTTCTCAACCTTTTTAATGCCGCGACCCCCAACCGGTCGTAAGTCGAGGACTACTCAACCGGTGCAGCACCGTTTGCAGAATGGGACTTTTGGCAGGCTCAGCAGGGCAGAGACAGCCTGGACAATTCCTATTGGCTTTTGAAAGCCAATAGAATTAGACTCTATTCAAGAGAGTCTGTTCTATTGGCTTTCAAAAGCCAATAGAATAAAAGGGAGTAGCACAGCTAAGGAAAAGGGGGGGAAAAATGGCGGACTGCGTTGTTTGGCGCCCCCCTCCCCCCCCCTGAAATGGTCGTTCGACCCCAAATGGGGTCCCGACCCACAGGTTGAGAACCACTGCAATAAATTCTTCACCTCCCTGTGAGTCACAAACTTCTGGGGGGGGGGGTGGATGGAAATGTGCAAGTCATTATATAAGACACAGACAAGCTAATGCAGGCTTGCTGCAAGCTGATTTCTCCCATCATTACTAATCATCATTGTCTCTCTTTCAAGTAACTTCCGCAAAGCCTCTCCCACCCCATCGCCCTACTTACTCCCCAGCGTGGCGTTCTGTATTGGAGTAAAATAAATTAGCCAGAGCTGAGTAAACAGAGAGAAAACCCTTCGGTGAGCTGTGTGCTTTAATGGCACATATACATTTTGCAAACATATTTTAACCGTGCCAAGCCTGGGTGATTTTCAGCAAGCGTTATGAAAGACAGCTCAGGGGCAGGATTTTATCAAACATTTGCAAGGGGAGAAGGATCCTCAGATCTCTCTTTTTACTAGGCAGAAAATCCCAGGGATAATTCTTGGCATGGATGGTTTTGGTTTTTGGTTTTTTTTAAAACAAAGTTTCTGGGAAACGCTTGGGATCCGATTAGAGTAGGCTCAAGTGGACAGGAACCGAAACCAGGAAGTTCTGTGTAAGTGGCTTTGAAGCCCTTTTGGTTTCCTTCCTTTGTATCCTGCCTTTATTGTTTTTGCAAATAACTCAAGGTGGTGAACATGTCCAATGTATCTTCCTCCTCCTATTTTCCTGTGTGCACTTGCCATCAGCTGCCAAGCGCCCGGCAATCCCGTAATTGCTATTTACAGCAGTGGTTCTCAACCTGTGGGTCGGGACCCCATTTGGGGTCGAACGACCATTTCACGGGGGTCGCCAAACAACGCAGTCCGCCATTTTTTCCCCCCTTTTCCTTAGCTGTGCTACTCCCTTTTATTTTATTGGCTTTTGAAAGCCAATAGAATAGACTCTCTTGAATAGAGCCTAATTCTATTGGCTTTCAAAAGCCAATAGGAATTGTCCAGGCTGTCTCTGCCCTGCTGAGCCCGCCAAAAGTCCCATTCTGCAAACGGTGCTGCACCAGTTGAGTAGTCCTCGACTTACGACCGGTTGAGTAGTCCTCGACTTACGACCGGTTGGGGGGGTCGCGGCATTAAAAAGGTTGAGAACCACTGATTTACAGTCTTCTCTGTCGGCTTCCCCAGAAAGTCAATGGGGAAACCTGCAGGGGAGGTTGCAAGCTGTTGCCGCCTGCGGGGAGAAGAAGACTCCTTCCCATCTCTGGGGCCCGCCTTAAGGAGCTGCATGCCGAGGTGGAGCGGAAGTCTTTCAGTGGGGCGCCGGAACGGAACTCAGATCCCAAGGATCCGAAGTCTGTTCAGGCAACCCACCCAGAGCAGTTCCCTTCTGGGCACAGAGTGGAGCTGAAGTCAACGGGCAACCCTTTCGCCATGTCCGCTTAATGAGCCGAGAGATTGATTAGTGACTGCAACCAGGAGCATGAAAGCCAGCTGGGTGACTTTGGGCCAATCAGCAGGAGATGGTGAGTTCTAGTCCTGCCTTAGGCATGAAAGTCCGCTGGGTGACTTTGGGCCGATCACCAGGAGACGGTGAGTTCTAGTCCTGCCTTAGTAGGCATGAAAGCTGCCTGTGGGACTTTGGGCCCATCCCCACCAGGAGATTGTGAGTTCTAGTTCCACCCTAGGTATGGAAGCTGGCTGGATGACTGGGATAATCACCAAGAGACTAATCCTACCTTAGTGGGAAAGCGGGGAGAGAGAATGAGTGAGAGAGAGAGAGAGGCAGAGAGAGAAAGAGGGAAAGAGAGAGGGAGAGGGAGAAAGAGAGAGAGAAAGAGAGGGAGAAAGAGAGAGAGGGAGAAAGGGAGAAAGAGAGAGAGAGGGAGGGAGAGAGAGCTCTGAGTAAATATTCAAGACTCTCTGGATTGCATTAGAGCGGGTAGGCAACCTTGGCTCTTTTCTGACTCATGGACTTCAACTCCCAGAATTCCTGAGCCAGCCTGGCTCAGCTTGGAAACCTCTCCCTTTCCCCTCAACGTGGCTGGCTCAGGAATTCTGGGAGTTGAAGTCCACCAGTCATCAAAGAGCCAAGGTTGCCTACCCCTGCATTAGAGCATTGCGCAACATGAATAACACACTTTGCCTTCCATTCAGAATAAAACAATCCTACACCGAGTTCCATCTGAATAGTCCGAGTTGGCACAACGCTGACACACCGATGCTTGTACATCTGGAGTGTTCCCAGTCCCTTGGCCACAAAACTCAAAATATTTCCAAGGTCCTGGCTGCAGGAAGCACTGGCATTTTGGACCCTTCCTGCTGTTTTCTTCGGTTTTTTTTCGCTCAGGAGTCCCCCGAGGAGGTGACGGGGAAGCCAAGCTGACCGTTCCTTACAACGCAGCCTGAATGTCAAAACGGATCCTTTGAGTAAACCCAGAGAATTTCAATAACCTTCTTTTCAATTAGGATCACGTCTGCCCAGCCTGGAGGTGGATAAACCAGCCAAAGAGGGCACATTGTCTCCAACATGCCTGTGGGTGATTTTCCGACGTTTTCCAAAATGGTTTTAAAAATCCCCCCTCGGCTCGTTTCTCTGGATATCAGGGCGGACAGTGCACGTAAAGAGCCATCATACCTGGTTAGGCACTCGTTAGCGCACCGACGTTCGAACTCTCTTCCTGCAATTCAGTAGGGGTCTGCTTAATTTGCAGAAGAATTCATAGGAGAGGATGCATCAAAGCAAAGCAAGCAACACAGGGCAGGTGGTCCTCAACTTAACGGCCACAGCCGAGCCCAAAATGTATGTCGCGAAGCGAGACATTGGTTAAAAGTGAGCTTGGTCCCGTTTTACGACTTTTCTCGCCGCGTTGGTTAAGCGAATCGCGGCCGTCGTTAAGTTAGCAACACGGTTGTGAAGTGAATCTGGCTTCCCCCGTGGACTTTGCTGGTCAGACGGTCGCAAAAGGGGGTCGCGTGTCCCCGGGAACGCTGCGACCGTCATAAATACGAAACATCTTGTCAACCATCCAAATTTTGATCCCGTGACCGGGGGGATGTTGCGACGGTCATAAAGCGTGAAGAATTGTCATTAAGTCCCTTTTTCCGGTGGCGTTGTAGCTTCGAGCGGTCACTAAATGAACTGTTGTAAGTCGAGAACTAATTGTATCTACAGCCAGCAAACTGGGCTAGTCTGAAAATTTATTCACAGAATGAAAGGATAATCGATGCACGCGCCCAACCGGATCACACAAGTCTTTTAATCGTGGTTAAAGCTCAGTGGCCGTATTTATTCGTTTATTTGATTTTTATCCCATTTCTTTTATTGTTTATAAGGGTGTCAGTGCTGCAAATACTGTATATTCTTGCTTTGACAATATGCAAAACTGTCTGGTATTTACTGGGTTAATACATAGCTTAGAGTGGGGGGGGGGAAGCCTGGGAAAGAAAGAGGAAGTAAACTTTTGACCTTCACACTAATTGGATAATGTGACTTGTGACTGCAAAATAAGGGAGGGGTTTAGCAAGAAAAGTTTGATGCCAGTGAGAGGAAGTCAGATTCTGGCATCAAAACGTCCATGATGGTGACCATGACAAAGGGTGTTGAACAGACCGAATGCGCCTTCCTCCTAATTTTCCCCACAACGACACCCCTGCGAGGTGGGTTGGGTGGAGAGAAAGTGACTGGCCCAAAGTCACCCAGCTGGCTTTCCTGCTTAAGGAGGGGACTAGAACTCACCATCTCCTGGTGATCAGCCCAAAGTCTCCCCATTGGCTTCCATGCCTAAGGCGGGACTGGAACTCACCGTCTCCTGGTGATTGGCCCCAAAATCACTCAGGTGGCTTTCACGCCCAAGGGAGGACTAGAACTCATCGTCTCCCAGTGATTGGCCCAAAGTCACTTCAACCGGCTTCCACGCCTAAGGCGAGACTAGAATTCATAGTCTCCTGGTGATTTCACTCAACTAGCTTTCATGCCCAAAATGGGACTAGAACTCACCGTCTCCTGGTGATTGGCCCAAAGACCTTCAACTGGCTTTCGTGCGCAAGGCAGGACTAGAACTCACCATCTAGTCGTGCCTATAACTCAGTGGTTCTCCACCTTTTTAATGCCGCGACCCTAACCGGTCGTAAGTCGAGGACTACTCAACCGGTCGTAAGTTGAGGACTACTCAACTGGTGCAGCACCGTTTGCAGAATGGGACTTTTGGCAGGCTCAGCAGGGCAGAGACAGCCTGGACAATTCCTATTGGCTTTGGAAAGCCAATAGAATTAGACTCTATTCAAGAGAGTCTATTCTATTGGCTTTCAAAAGCCAAGAGAATAAAAGGGAGTAGCACAGCTAAGGAAAAGGGGGCAAAAAAATGGCGGACTGCATTGTTTGGCGACCCCCGTGAAATGGTCGTTCGACCCAAATGGGGTCCCGACCCACAGGTTGAGAACACTGCTATAACTGGAAAGAGGTTTTTGAGAGTGCGAACAGTTGGACAACCGCGGGTCAACAGGCACAGTGCAAGGCCGCTGCTAGTCCTCATGAATTTGTTCTCTTTGAGCCTTTGCAGCCCTGTCTCCTGTGAATGAAGCCATTGAGATCTGCTGCAGGAGCTCTTCATGTTTCCTCCTCCCAGACCCAGGCCTGTCTTTCACGCCCCCTCCGTTGAAAGGCATAAAGCGAGGACCCAGCTACGCTGAAGCTCACGACAACGAGGCTTTCGCCTAATCCTATTATGGGGCCGGCTGTGATTAGATGCAAGCAGCCCTCCTTAGCTTCCTTGGATAACTTGATGAAAGGGAGGCTGGTTGAAAAGCCCCCCCCCCAAGGTCTCCCCCCCCCCCCCCCCCGTGCAGCAATGCCTCTCCTGTAATGGAGCATGTTGGGGAAACATTATAATCCGCTTAAGGCTGGCATTTGTGTAGCCCGGCGATGTGCTTTTCAGAGTAACGTGGAATGAAAAAAATTGGACAAAAAGGAAATGCAGGGTGGAGCTCGAACACTTAAAAGCAAAAGCAAAAAATGATCTTAACAAAAAGATTGGCGTTCTGTAGCTTCATACCCTAATCTTTCTCCCCCCCCCTCCCTCTCCCTCTCTCTCCTCTCTCTGATTGTCTGTCTTTTCTCCCTCTCTCCGTCTCTTTCTCTGTCTCTCTCTGATTCTCTCTTTCTCTCTACATCTCTCTCTCTCTCTCTCTCTCTCTGACTATCTGTCCCCTCTTTCTCTCTCTATCTCAGTGGTTCTCAACCTTTTTAATGCCGCGACCCCAACCGGTCGTAAGTCAAGGACTACTCAACCAGTCGTAAGTCGAGGACTACTCAACTGGTGCAGCACCATTTGGAGAATGGGACTTTTGGCGGGCTCAGCAGGGCAGAGACAGCCTGGACAATTCCTATTGGCTTTTGAAAGCCAATAGAATTAGACTCTATTCAAGAGAGTCTATTCTATTGGCTTTCAAAAGCCAATAGAATAAAAGGGAGTAGCACAGCTAAGGAAAAGGGGGAAAAAATGGCGGACTGCATTGTTTGGCGACCCCCGTGAAATGGTCGTTCGACCCCAAATGGGGTCCCGACCCACAGGTTGAGAACCACTGCTCTATCTCTCTTTCTGTATCTGTCCTCTTTCTCTCTCTCTCTCTGATTGTCTTTCTCTCCCTCTCTCTCTGTCTCTCTCTGATTCTCTCTCTTTCTCTCTCCGTCTCTTTCTCTCTCTCTCTCTCTGACTATCTTTCCCCCCCTCTCTGTCTCTCTCTCTTTCTGTATCTCTTTCTCTTTCTCTTTTGTCTCTCTCTCTGATTGTCTTTCTCTCCCGCTCTCTCCATCTCTCTCTCTGATTGTCTCTCTTTCTCTCTCCATTTCTCTCTCTTTCTCTGCCTCTCTTTCTGTCCCCTCTTTCTCTCTCTGTCTCTATCTCTCTTTTTCTGTATCCTTTTCTGTTTCTCCTTGTCTCTCTTTCTCTTTGTCTCTATCACTCTGCCCCCTCTCTTTCTCTTTCTCTGCCTCTCTCTCTCTCTCTCTCTGTCCCCTCTTTCTCTCTGTCTATCTCTTTTTTTCTGTATCTCTTTCTGTCTCTCTTTCTCTTTGTCTCTCACTCTGCCCCCTCTCTTCTCTCTCTCTCTTTCTCTGCCTCTGTCTCTCTCTTTCTCTTTGTCTCTCTCTCTCTGACTCCCTCCCTTTCTCTCTCTCTCTCTCTCTCTTTCTCTCTCTCTCTTTCTCTCCTCTTTTCCTAACCACAACTTTGCGTATCTTGTGTTGGCTCCGAGCTCCCCCATCTGGCACGAGGATTTTTTAACTTCTCTTGGAAAAAAAAATTCCAATGAAGGATATACATTTCCCCCCCCCCCCTCCTAGCCAGCTCATCTTTCCTGCTACGGTTCTCAAAACGCAGCTGACACCTGTGCAGCTAGCTTGGGTGTAATAAATGGAAACATAGGCCTAGAAGAAGTCATTGAAGCCATGGTGTTTAATCTCTGGCTTCGGGCAGAAATCAAATTAAAATATCTCCCACAGGTAGCTGGCTAGGATCTGGTTAAACACAGCCCTTGAAAGAGACTCTGAAAAATCGCCAGCGCTCTGATGAAGTGTTTCTCAACCTTAGCCATTTTAAGAGACGTGGACTTCAACTCCCAGAATACCCCAGCCAGCAGTCTCGTTGCATTATACCCTGTTTTCCTCAAAATAAGACCGGGTCTTATCTTAATTTTTGTTCCAAAAGATGCATTAGGGGTTATTTTCAGGTTAGGGCTTATATTTGGGGAAATACGGTACTAAACGCATCCCTCTGGCTGACAATCTTAATTGGGGCTTATTTTGGGGTGGGGCTTATATTACGAGCATCCTGAAAAATCACGCTAGGGCTTATATTCCGGTTGGGGCTTATTTTTGGGGAAATGGTATCCATCTATCTATCTATCTATCTATCTATCTATCTATCTATCTATCTATCTATCATCTGTCTGTCTATCTATATCTATCTTTAGCTATCATCTATCCATAACAATCACCTATATATCATCTTTATCATCTATCTATTTATCTATCTCTATCTATCTATTTATCTATCTATATCTATCTATCTCTACCTACCTACCTATCTATCTATCTATATCACTATCATCTAGCTATCCATAACAATCATCTATCATCCATCCATCCATCTATCCATCTCTAGCATATTATCTATCTATCTATCTGTCTATCTATCTATCTATCTATCTATCTATCTATCTATCTATCTATCTATCTATCTATCTATCTATCTATCTATCTATCTACCTACCTACCTACCTACCTACCTACCTACCTACCTACCTACCTCATCTACCAGTATCTGTTGTGGAAGACTTCTGTTGAATTCCCCATTCGCTTTCTCCTTTAGCCTGGCAGATTGACATTCAGTTTGCAAGTTGACCATTTTGCCTAGATCTTTTTCAAAGTAACATTAACTAGCCAGTCACCCCCATCCGTTGCCCCCGTGTTTTAATCTACTGTATCTTTCGTGAAACACTTTGCATTTGTCTCGGTTAAATTCCTTTTTGTTATTTTTCAAGACCGTTTCTCTAAAAACGTTTTGAATTGTGTCTCTGTTTTCAAGGACATCATCTGATGCTAGCAATTTTATTTCATCTGCAAATGTGTTTGTGTGTCTGTGTGTGTAAGTAGAGGGAGGATTTCTGACCCCATCTAACATTTGTTTTTTCCATTACCCTGTTCTTCTAAGAAATCCTAATTCAACGTTCTGATTTTATTAAAATTGCCTTTAAAAAAAAATCCACCACTATAAAAGATCAAAATTAAAGGAGAGGCAGAAAATTATTCTTTTCAGGGCTGTGATGTTGTTTGTCTGAAATGTTGTTCGTGTATCAGAAGATCCATCTTCACCGATTAGTCGCTGCACGGTGTTAATTTGTGACTTTAGAGGATTGCTCGCTCTTTAAAAATTGTCTTCTTGTGTTGCGCCGTTATACTTTTTTCAAAACCACTCGAATATCTAAGTCTGCGAAGATAAGTGTTTGGCTTATTTATTAGGTTTATTGCATCTCAATCTGAGAATTGCAGGAGAGCAGATGTTGATTTTAGCATTTCATTTTGATGGCAATTCCTGTGAAGAGGGAGAGAAGATGAAATATGCTTGGAGCAGAAATTTAACGTAAAACATATTTTTCTTGCTGTTATACAGGATTGCAGAGGCAAAGAGAGAGAGAGAGAGAGAGAGAGAGAGAGAGAAGCACCCTGGCTCCCAGGGAGGACAGACAGTAAATAAATAAATGCAGATTGTCAGCCAGATAAAACAAAAACAGGATAAAAACAAGTGTCTGAAATTTATTGTTTTTTTCTTATGGCCAGAAAGAAAATACGCCCTATATTCTATTCTATTCTATTCTATTCTATTCTATTCTATTCTATTCTATTCATTCCATTCCATTCCATTCATTCCATTCCATTCCATTCCATATTTTCTATTCTATTCTATTCTATTCTATTCTATTCTATTCTATTCCATTCCATTCCATTCCATTCCATTCCATTCCATATCTTCTCTTCTCTTCTCTTCTCTTCTCTTCTCTTCTCTTCTCTTCTCTTCTCTTCCCTTCCCTTCCCTTCCCTTCCCTTCCTTTCCATTCCATTCTCTATTCTGTTACATTCCATTCTATTCCATTCCGTTCCATTCTCCTATTCTGTTCTGTTCTATTCTGTTCTGTTCTGTTCTATTCCATTCCATTCCATTCTCTATTCCTTTCCATTCTCTACTCTATTCCATTCCATTCCTTCCACAAGGGCAAACGGAATTCAATACACTTGGCCTGCTTGTGTGAATGTAATGATTCCAGGCTGATTCCTCTCTTGACTCCATCTCCAGCTCAGCTGTTCTTCTCCTACAGCTGGATTTTAAGAAATCCCATAACTTTTAAACTAAGTAACGATATGATGTCTATGGAGCGTTTCAGTCATCCAGGTCACGGCTATCCCACAGCTGCTTTTCCAAAAGGCAACTGGACTTTGTGTTTTCCTGGAAGAAGAGGTCCTACTTCTCATTCAGAAAGTTGCTTCGGTTCCGGAAAAGTGTTCTCTGTTTGCCGAAGAAGCCTCTTGGCTGAGAAGCAAAAACCTCCTCCAGGAAAACACAAAGTCCATTTTGCAAAAGCGCCTTTGGACACAGTAGCTTCTTGGAGGAGAAGTGAAATGACTTCCAGGGGGAAAAAAACCCCAAGAAAGTCCACTTGCTTTTGGGGATACAGCAGTGGTTCTCAACCTGTGGGTCGGGACCCCATTTGGGGTCGAACGACCATTTCATGGGGGTCGCCAAACAACGCAGTCCGCCATTTTTTCCACCCTTTTCCTTAGCTGGGCTACTCCCTTTTATTCTATTGGCTTTTCAAAGCCAATAGAAGAGACTCTCTTGAATAGAGTCTAATTCTATTGGCTTTCCAAAGCCAATAGGAATTGTCCAGGCTGTCTCTGCCCTGCTGAGCCCGCCAAAAATTCCA
>CM077923.1:91894727-91949727 GCA_039797435.1 Crotalus adamanteus
AAGGGAGGGAGGGAGGGAGAGAGAGAGAAAGAGAGAGAGAGAGAAGAGGAGAGGAGAGAGAGAGAGAGAGAGAGAAGGGAGGGAGGGAGGAAGGGAGAGAGAGAGAGGAGGGAGGGAGAATGAGAAAGAGAGAGAGAGAGAAGGGAGGGAGGGAGGGAGGGAGAGAGAGAGAGAGAAGGGAGGGAGGGAGGGAGGGAGAGAGAGAGAGGAGGGAGGGAGGGAGAATGAGAAAGAGAGAGAAGGGAGGAGGGAGGGAGGAGAGAGAGAGAGGAGGGAGGAGGGGGAGAGAGAGAGAGAAGGAGGGAGGGAGGGAGGGAGAGAGAGAGAGAGAGAGAGAGAGGAAGTTTAGCTGTTTGAGAGTCGCTGGCCCTTCGGGTACCAAATGACTCCAAGGACCGACTCAATGCAGAAAGGCATCAGATTAAAAAAATAAAAAAGGGGGAAAAAAAAGAGGGTGCTTTGTTTGGGTTCCCCAAACCATGTGGCTGAGCCACATCCAAAAGGCTGTCAATCTCGGAGAGCCATCTTCTTTAGGCGGTGTTTTTCAGTCTTGAACGCTTTGGCTCCCGGAATTCCCCAGCCAGCATTCTGGGAATTGAAGTCTACATCTCTTAAAGCATTTTTGATGGAGAATTCTGGGAGCTGAAGACCACCCCTTTGAAAGCAGTCTGCCCGGGGGATTCTGGGGAGCGGAAGTCCACCCCTCTCAAAGTTGCCTTCCGATGAGCATCCCGGGTGTTTGCTGAGCCTTCCAGCCCCTCTGCCCTCTTTCTCCCCCAATCCTTTCCCTCCCTGCCCCACAGGATTCTCACCTGCAGCCTCTCTGTTCTCTGGTCTCTTCTCCGGACCGTCCTGTTTCCACCGGGTCAGAGCACAGCTTAAACCCAAGTACACAAATCTCACAGCCCTGACAATGCTGCTGCAGCCAGGGGGCCTCCTACCTCTATTTCTAAATGGACGCAGGTAGCCAGGCCCTCCCTAGCAATGTTTTCAAGGACCTCTCGGCTCAGCCCGTAGTGGAAGCCGCTGTATTTGAAAGTGACTATAAACTTCCCCTGAAACGAGAGAAAAAAAACACGGAAGCCCAGGTGAGGCAAGCAGCAAAGGACCAGCGTTTTTAGAACAAGCCTCACCTGGGTCCGAGCACACCTTAGTTTTGATATTTCTAGCTATCCTCCTCTTGTGGGGTCCCTGGTGCTCTCTGAGCTGGGTGGTCTTCTTGCAGACGTTTTAGGACCGAATTAGGAAACACCATCAGGGCTAGGAGGGGGAGTAGGGTTGGCTTAGTCGCTTGTGGCGCTGATGATGCTATCTAGTTGGGTCATGAAATGTCTGCAAGAAAACCACCCAGCTCAGAGAGCATCCAGGTCCCCTTAGTTCTTCTCCTTCCTTCCTTCCTTCCTTCCTTCCTTCCTTCCTTCCTTCCTTCTTCCTTCCTTCCTTCCTTCCTTCCTTCCTCCTTCATTCCTTCCTTCCTTCCCCTTCCCCTTCCCCTTCTCCTTCTCCTTCTCCTTCTCCTTTCCACTCCCTCCTAACACTGATGATGTTTCCTACTTGGGTCATAAAATGTCTGCAAGAAAACCACCAAGCTCAGAGAGCACCAAGGATACCTTAGTCCATTTCCTCCTCCTCCTCCTCCTCCTCTTCCTCTCTGCAAACCCCCCTCCCTTCTAGCGCTGATGATGTTCCCTAGTTGGGTCAGGAAACGTCTGCAAGAAAACCACCAAGCTCAGAGAGCATCCAGGTCCCCACATTCTCCTCCTTCCTTCCTTCTTCCTTCCTTCCTTCCTTCCTTCCTTCCTTCCTTCCTTCCTTCCTTCCTTCCTTCCTTTCTTCCTTCTCCTTCTCCTTCTTCTCCTTTCCACTCCTTCCTAACACTGATGATGTTTGCTAGTTGGGTCATAAAATGTCTGCAAGAAAATCACCAAGCTCAGAGAGCACCAAGAACACCTTAGTCCATTTCCTCCTCCTCCCTCCTCCTCCTCCTCCTCCTCCTCCTCCTCCTCCTCCTCCTCTTCCTCCTGCAACCCCCCCTCCCTTCTAGCACTGATGATGTTCCCTAGCTGGGTCATGAAACGTCTTGCAAGAAAACCACCCGGCTCAGACAGCACCCGTTCGAATCCTCCAAGCGCTGCAACCTACGACACCAAAGGGGGTGGAAGGACACACACACACCCAAGAAACTTCCCAGGTTTCCTCAATCTATGAAGCTCCAAAACTCTCTTCCTTTTGGTCCACCCTAGGCCGGACCTGCAGATTGCTTCCTTGGTCGCCCTCCGAAGGCTGGCCTCTTCCTTCTTACCGTGTTCACCATCTTGTCAAATTCCTCCTGGGATACGTAGTAGTAATCTAGTCGGTTTCTCTTCTCCGAAATAAGGGCTCCTCGTGGTGTGACAGGGGCTGAGAGGAAGCAGAGCAGGAAGAGGAGCTATGGCGTACCCCAGTGTTTCCCAACCTTGACCATTTTAAGGCATGTGGACTTCAACTCCCAGAATTCCACAGCCAGCAACGCTGGCTGTGGAATTCTGGGAGTTGAAGTCCACATGCCTTAAAATGGTCAAGGTTGGGAAACACTGGCGTACCCACTCTCTACTCTTCTTTTCCCTTCCTTGGCAACATACTGCCTCCACCGGCTCCCCAACGCTTCTACCTGTATCTGAAATAGTTGTTGAACTTCCGACAGAGCCTGTGACACAACTCTCGCTTCCAACAGGCCAAAGGTCCAGTCAAGACCAGCATGGGGTAGGGGGCATCAAGGCTGGGCAGGGTGCTGTAGGAAGACAAAAAAAAAAGCTTGGCGACGTCCCTCACGGGGGCCAACATGAGTGGGCTTCCTCGCTGATGTCACAGATCAGCGACGGCGGACCTTTTAGAGCAGTGGTTCTCAACCTTTTTAATGCCGCGACCCCCCAACCGGTCGTAAGTCGAGGACGACTCAACCGGTCGTAAGTCGAGGACAACTCCACTGGTGCAGCACCGTTTGCAGAATGGGACTTTGGGCGGGCTCAGCAGGGCAGAGACAGCCTGGACCATTCCTATTGGCTTTGGAAAGCCAATAGAATTGGACTCTATTCAAGAGAGTCTATTCTATTGGCTTTCCAAAGCCAATAGAATAAAAGGGAGTAGCACAGCTAAGGAAAAGGGGGAAAAAATGGCGGACTGCGTTGTTTGGCGACCCCCGTGAAATGGTCGTTCGACCCCAAATGGGGTCAAGACCCACAGGTTGAGAACCACTGTTTTAGAGGCCGAGTGCCCAAACCGCAACCCAAAACCCACTTACTTATCGCAAAGTGCCAGGGCCGCATCAGTATTGTGATGTCCTCGGGAGGGGGGGGGGGGAAGGCAGGGAGGCGCCTCTGAGTGCCGCTTCTGCCACGCAAAAACCCGGGGGCGCAAAAATGGGCCACCGTGCTGCAAGGTGCAAAAACGGCCACTGCTGCACCGCGGGGTGCAGATACAAGGTGCTGCACCACGCAAGAACAGGGCAAGGCTAGTGAGTCTCATGCAGGCACTAGCCCCGCCCCATTTGCAGCGCGTGTGTGCTTGTGGCCCCGTGCGCGCATGCACGCATGTAAAAGGCTTCCCCCTCCTTTTTCTTCCAGTCCACCGATCGACAATGGTTGGTGACCTGTGCTCTTATCACTACTCGTGCTTGCTAGTCGGCTGCTTTGCCTCCTTTCTGCTGGGCGAGGCTCCTGCTCTGGGCGGCGGTGCCGCACGTGCCAACAGAGAGGGCTTCGAGTGCCGCCACATGGACCGCATGGACCATATAAGGCAGGGGTCTTCAAACTTGGCCCTTTGATGACTTGTGGACTTCAACTCCCAGAATTCCTCAGCCAGCATGGACCATATAAGCCAGGGGTCTTTCAACTTGGCCCTTTGATGACTTGTGGGCTTCAACTCCCAGAATTCCTCAGCCAGGCACGCTGGCTGAGGAATTCTGAGAGTTGAAGTCCACAAGTCCTAAAAGGGCCAGGTTTGAAGACCCCTGTCTTAAATCTGACAAACAAAATGGAGGCTGGCTGAGGAATTCTGGGAGTTGAAGTCCACAAGTCCTAAAAGGGCCAGGTTTGAAGACCCCTGTCTTAAATCTGACAAACAAAATGGAGGCTGGCTGAGGAATTCTGGGAGTTGAAGTCCACAAGTCCTCAAAGGGCCAAGTTGGAAGACCCCTGGCTTATATGGTCCAGGCTGGCTGAGGAATTCTGGGAGTTGAAGTCCATGAGTCATCAAAGGTCCAGGTTTGAAGACCCCTGTCTTAAATCTGACAAACAAAATGGAGGCTGGCTGAGGAATTCTGGAAGTTGAAGTCCACAAGTCATCAAAGGGCCAAGTTGGAAGTCCCCTGACGTAGAGACTTGAGAGGGGGCTGCTCCTTTGACTACTCCGGAGGAAGACAGTTGAAGACAGCGTGAAGCCACCATAGCTGCACCTTCTCATCCCTCCCAGGGGAGTTTTTAAGGATCCATGGGATCCTGTGAAAGAGTTCTTTGCATCTCTCCATTCGGGCGTGAGGGACTGTCTCTGCTCCGAGAGATCGTGTCGAGGGAAGGAAGAGAGGGGAAGAATTGCTTCCGAACGGCGAGAGGGGGGGGGGAACTAATCCCATACCGCCTGGGTGCGTTCTGGGACACAACCGCGTTTGGACCGAGGAGGAGAGCAGAGGAAAGGCCGAAGAAGGCCACGTCACGAGAGGAAGGCCGGGTCACCTGTTGAAGACGTGCTGAGGTTGCATCATGCTGTACATGACGTGGCTCATGTGGTCCTGAGCGGCCACCACTTCCTGAGGCGGGTCGTACTTGTTCAGGGCGGCAACCTGCACCCGGTCAGGAAAAAAAAGGGGGGAAATATAGGTTAGTTAGGCGCACAGATAATCCTCGCCTTTGCAAGGGGGCCCAGTGGTTAGAAGGCAGTACCGCAGGCTAATTCTGTTGGCTGCCCACTGCCGGCACTTCGGCAGTTCGATCCTGACTGGCTGAAGGTTGACTCAGCCTTCCATCCTTCCGAGGTGGTTTCAAATGAGGACCCAGATTATTGGGGGGGGGGCAAACTGGCTGATTCTGTAAACACTCAGAAAGGGTTGTAAAGCGCTGTGAAGCAGTGTATAAGTCTAAGGGCTATTGCTAAGTTGGAAGGAAGGAAGGAAGGAAGGAAGGAAGGAAGGAAGGAAGGAAGGAAGGAAGGAAGGAAGGAAGGAAGGAAGGAAGGAGGGAGGAAAAAAGGAAGGGAGAGAGAGAGGGAGGAAAGAAGGAAGGCAAGAAGAAAGGAAGGGAGGAAGGGAAGAAAAAAGGAAGGAAAGAAGAAAGGGAGGGAGGGAGGCAGGGAGGGAGGGAGGGAGGAAAAAAGGAAGGAAAGAAGGAAGGAAGGGAGCAAGGGAGGAACGAAGGCAGGGAGGAAGGAAGGAAGGAGGGAGGGAAGAAAAAAGGAAGGAAAGAAGGAACGAAGGAGGGGAGGAAGGAAGGGAGGGAGGGAAGAAAAAAGGAAGGAAGGAAGGAGAAAAGGAAGGAAAGAAGGAGGAATGAAGGAAGGTAGGAAAGAAGGAAGGAAGGAGGAGAGGAAGGAAGGGAGGGAGGAAAAAGGAAGGAAGGAAGGAAGGAAGCAAGGGAGGAATGAAGGCAGGGAGGAAGGAAGGAAGGGAGGGAGGAAGGAAGGGAGCAAGGGAAGAAAAAAGGAAAGAAGGAAGGAAGGAGGGGAGGAAGGAAGGGAAGGAGGGAGGAAGGGAAGGAGGGAGGAAGGAAGGAAGGAAGGAAGGAAGGAAGGAAGGAAGGAAGGAAGGAAGGAAGGAAGGAAGGAAGGAAGGGGGGACCTTTACCTTTTCCTCCACGGAGATCTTCTGGTGATCCAGTTCGGTCAGACGGAGCAGCATAAAAATCACCAGGAGCCAATAATCTTCTTGTTCCTGGGAAAACGCAGAGCACTGAAATTTCAATTCAGCCATTCGGGCTGATAACAAGAAGAGTTATTTTATTATTTTTGCTTCTTCTCTCGGAGTCTGAGACGGGAGGCAGGGAAGGAAGTGACGCTCGGGGGAAATAGCGGTTTCGTTTAGCGACCGTTCAAAGTTACAACGGCGAGGGGGAAAAAAAAAGGGACACAGGACCCCTTTCTCAGACTCACAGACGTTGCAGGGATCAACATTCGCACCTTTAGCCACCGACTCGTGACCCCCAACAAAGGCGGCAGGTTCTTATCGGCCGCCAGAGTTAGCCCTCGGCTTACGACCGTTCATTTAGTGACCGTGCAAAGTTACAACGGCGCTGGGGGGAAAAAAAGGAGCGTTTTTCACACTTCAGACCATTGCGGCGTCTCCATGATGGGTCACGTGATCAAAATCCAGAGGCTTGGAAACTGGCATGTACTTACGACGGTTTGCAGTGATTCTCCTTTGGCGACCTTCTGGCACGCAAAGTCAAGGTGGGGAGGGGGAGAAGCCGGATTCTCTTAACGACCAGGTTACTAACTGAAACAGCCGCAGCGATTCGCTTAATGGCTGTGGCCGTGGGGGACGGCAAAAGGGCGAAGTTCCCTTGACCAGTGCCTCGCTTAGCGACAGAAATTTGGTCGTAAGCCGAGGACTAATTGCTTCCCCTGCGAATCCAAAGTTGGATCCCCCTCTTCCTCACAGCTGTATAAAAAGTGGGAGAAGGGAGTGAGCCAGGTCAAGGAGAGCGAAGGGCAATACGGCAGCAAGAGAAGCTCCAAAGGTTTGAAAGCTCTCCTACTTTGAGTGTGCATTTGTGTGGGGTTGGACTAGAAGACCTCCCGGGGTCCCTTCCCACTCTTGTGTTCTGTAATTCTGCACAGGGAGCCTTCAGCTTACAAACTGCTCCATCACTGGAGGTTTTTAGGAAGAGACTGGACAGACACCTGTCTGAAATGGTATTAATAAGGTCTCCTGCTTGAGCAGGGGTTTATAATAGTAATAATAATGATAAAGTTGGAAGGGACCTTGGAGGTTGTCTAGTCCAACCCCCTGCTCAGGCAGGAAACCCTATGCCATTTCAGACAAATGCTGTCCAGTCTCTTCTTGAAAACTTCCAGTGTTGGAGCATTCACTGCTTCTGGAGGCCAGGAGTTCCACTGGTTAATTGTTCTGTCAGGAAATTTCTCCTTAATTCTAGCTTGGATTTCTCTTTGATTAGTTTCCATCCGTTGCTTCTTGTCCTGCCTTCAGGCGCTTTGGAGAATAGCTTGACTCCCTCTTCTTTGGGGCAGCCCCTGAGATACTGGAACACTGCTGTCATGTCCCCCCTCGTCCTTCTCTTCGTTAAACGAGACATAGCCAATTCCAGCAACCGTTCCTTATATGGTATTAATAAGGTCTCCTGCTTGAGCAGGGGGTTGGACTAGAAGACCTCCCGGGGTCCCCCCCCTCAGGTCTATTCTGAATTTGAAATCTGGATTAAATAGCTGGGCCTCCCACCAGGGACAAATCCCCGGTGGGTTGTGCCGAGCACCTTCAACCGAGCAGAAAAACGCTGATTAAACAGGTGATATTTCTTCCCCGGCCCCTAGGGACCTATTCCGAAGACTCTCTAAATTAAAACTCGGGACGCGAGTGCTTCGTCTTCTACCCCGCTCAGAAAAAAAAAGTCCTAAACAGATGCTGGATTAGGCAGAGATGTCAGATTTTATTCTGATTTAAATGTTGCTGCTGTGGCAGACGAGAGTCCCGTGGCTTGTGCATCACACAACACCGTCACATCCGTCGTGCAGGAATGAGGACTAGCCACTTTGTCTTCAGAGGTCTGCAGATGTTTTGGGAAAGGGGAAGAAGCCTTCATTTCTTTCCGCCTTTTAGGTAAAATCCTTCCCTTCTTAACATTCTTGCCTTGGAACCCTCGCGGCTTGCACACTTGCAAGCCAACGGAATAGCAGAGTTGGAAGGGACCTCGGGAGGTCTGCTAGTCCAGCCCCCCCTGCCCAAGCAGGAGATCTGAGGTTTCCTGACTCTGAGGCTTCTCAGGACTCGGAGAAAAAAAACCATACAGCCGGGCCAACGAAAACAGGCAATGATGCAAACGCTGCTCTTCTCGCAATGCATTCTGGGAGGCAACTGAGCCTAACATCGCACTTCAAGACTACGGGGGGGGGGGGGAGAAGTTATTAAAGACCCTGCAGAGACCAAATTAATTAGCCCTTAATCAAGCAAAACCAAACACATCTCCGTTCCGGCCAGGTCAACTGTCCTACTTTGCAGCCGTGGGTGTATTTATTGATATGTCTGATCTGTTTCTTTCTTTGTTCAACTTAGATGCCATCCAGGAGTCGTCGTGGTGCAGAATGCAGACGCTGAATGCAGGCAAAACTCTGCCCACCGTCTGGAGTTCGATCCTGACTGGCTCAAGGTTGACTCAGCCTTTTGTCCTTCCGAGGTCGGTAAAATGAGGACCCAGATGTTGGGGGGCAACAGGCTGACTCTGTAAACCGCTTAGAGAGGGCTGTAAAGGCACTGTGAAGCTGTATATAAGTCTAAGGCAGCAGTTCTCAACCTGTGGGTGGGGACCCCCTTTGGGGTCGAACGACCATTTCACGGGGGTCGCCAAACAACGCGGTCCGCCATTTTTTCCCCCTTTTCCTTAGCTGTGCTACTCCCTTTTATTCTATTGGCTTTTGAAAGCCAATAGAATAGACTCTCTTGAATAGAGTCTAATTCTATTGGCTTTCCAAAGCCAATAGGAACTGTCCAGGCTGTGTCTGCCCTGCTGAGCCCGCCAAAGGTCCCAGTCTGCAAACGGGGCTGCAAGTTGTCTGCAGCGAAGGCGAGCTGTCTGGAAGTTTCCACTCCTCCCTGCTGAGCAACTACTAAAAATGTAAGGAAAAGAGGGCCAGGGGTGGGAGGTGGGAGGCTGGCGGGCGCAGGGAGGGTTGCTGGCGCGCGTGGGGCCCGGCGGGTGCCTTACCTCCCTTGGGCTGGGCCAGCTGGGGGCCCAGCCGGTGGTCGGCCTGCGCCGTCTCTGCCCCTTGCCAGCTACGCCTCGGCCGGCACAGGGGGCGGCACCATGCATGCGCGGTGCTCCCAGGCAGGGAAAGTCCTCTACTTACAACCGGTTGGGTAGTCCTCTACTTACGACCGGTTGGGGGTCGCGGCATTAAAAAAGTTGAGAACCACTGGTCTAAGGGCTATTGCTATTTCTTTCTCACTACGCAAAGAAACTCCGGGTGATGTTCCTGTCCTGGTGGACTCTATCTCAAATCTGCCACTTATTTGCCATACCAAATGACGTTAGCGTGAGAAAAATTTACAGCTGATTTGATTTCTTCCTTACCTGAACGGGATTCTTCAACAGATTGAACACTCTCAGCAGAGGCAGAGATTCAATATATTCCAGCTCACTCAGTTCAGACACCTGATGACAAGAAAAATGGTATTGATTAAAGGAGAGAGAGAGAGATAAGTGGATGTAATAGATTAACAGACATGATAGAGAGATAACATACTAGATAAACAGACATGATAAGCAGACATGATAGATAAACAGACATGACAGATGGACTGATATGATAGAGATGGAGATAGACAACAGATAAACAGACATGATAAACAGACATGACAGATAGACAGACATGATAAACAGACACGATAGACTTAGATTGATCGATCGATCGATAGATGATAGATAAAAAGATATGATAGATAGATGATAAAGACATAAATAAAAAGACATGATAAATAGACATAGACACAGAGACAGATAAAGACATGATAAACATAGACATAGATAGAGACATAGATAAAAAGATAGACATGCTAGATACATAGATGATAGACAGATAAAAAGATAGATATGATAGATAAATAGACATAGATAAAAAGATGATAAAAAGACATGCTAGATACATACAGACAAAAAGATATATATGATAAATACATAGATAAAAAGATGATAAACAGACATGCTAGATACATAGATGATAGACAGATAAAAAGATAGATATGATAGATAGACATAGATAAAGATGATAAACAGACATGCTAGATACATAGACAGATAAAAAGATATATATGATAAATACATAAAATGATAAACAGACATGCTAGATAGAGACAGATAAAAAGATAGATATGATAGATAAATAGACATAAAAAGATGATAAACAGACATGCTAGATACATAATGATAGACAGATAAAAAGATATATATGATAAATACATAGATAAAAAGATGATAAACAGACATGCTAGATAAATAGACAGATAAAAAGATGATAAACAGACATAATAAATAGATAGATAGATAGATAGATAGATAGACAGACAGACATAGATAAAAAGACCTGATAAACAGACATGATAGACAGACAGACAGACAAGGCCTTGTTCTGTGGTTTCTTCCATCGTTTGTCAGGTGTTCAGGAGAGGAGCGCCCCAAAGCAGCTGGCAACTGGGTCTCCTCTGCCATATCGACCTTACCCGGTTATTTTCCAGGTTGATGTTCTCCAGGAGGTTGTGCTCTTCCAGACCCTCCAAGCTGCTGATCTGGTTGTCAGACAAGTCCAGCACCTGTAGCACCTTGAGGCCTTCCAGGCCCACCGCCTTCACGATCTGGTTCGATTTCTACCGAGAGAATCACAGGCGTCTCCCTAACCAAACATGGCTGGCCTTTGGGCAAGGCCGAGCACCACCACCGAGGGACCCAGATGGCTTGCTTCACACATGCTTGCTTGCACATTGTTTAATTTTTTTCTACGCAGGTGGCCCTCGACTTACAAGAGTTCATTCAGGGACCGCTCAAAAGTTACGACGATTGCGGTCAGGCGATCAAAATTCAGACCCTTGGCAAAGGGTTCCTATTTATGACGGTCGCCATGTCCCCAGGGTCACACGATCCCTTTGAACGGCCTTCCGACCCAACAAAGTGAATGGGGGAGGCCAAATTCACTTAACAACCCTGTGACTCGTTTAACAACGGCAGTGATTCGCTTATCAGACGTGGTGAGAAAAGCCGTAAAAATGGCTACCTCCGCTGCAAAACTGAGGGTGGAATTACGTCCCATCCCATGTTGTCCAGGTGATGGTCGTCTTCAAATTAGCTGAGAATAAATCCAGATTCTTAAAATGTAGGGAAAGGGTGTGGAGCGATGGCCCCATGTCGGCTCAGGAATCCTGGGAGTTGAAGTCCACAAGTCATAAAGGGGACATCCAGCCATGATGGCTCAGGAATTCTGGGAGTCGAAGTCCATGAGTCATCAAAGGGCCATCGTTCTCCACCTCTGATGTAGGGCTTCAAAGCCCCCCCCCCCAATCATTCTTTGCAACAAACCAACATATTATGTCGGGAAAGAAGTCCTGTCAGAAAACACACGCAGACTCACCAGGCAGAGAGTTTTGATGGGCAATTTTTTCAAGCCGGTAATTGCTTTGATTTTGTTATTTGCCAAGCTCAGGTAGGTCAGATTGTGGCATTTGTCCAGACCTTGTATCTCCGTGATGTTGTTATCTGGCCGGAATTAAGAAATGAAACGGCAGATTGTATGATAAAATGGGCCCAGAATATTCAGGAACCGATTTCATTGGACCTATGGGAGGTAATTCGGATTAGAAATGTCAAATTTACGCAGGCTCAAAATTTGAGGGAAAATTTTTATAAAATGTTTTATAGATGGCATCTGGATCCTAAAAAGCTGTCTTGTATGTACCCGAACCTGCAACCTAAATGTTGGAGATGTGGTTGCTTGGATGCAACCTATTTTCATGTTTGGTGGACTTGTAAGAATATTAAAGCCTTCTGGATTATGATTTGCTGGAACATTCAAAAGGTTTTTAAAAAGAAGATTAAGTTTACTCCCCAGTTGTTTCTTTTGGGTATTTTTGTGGATTTTGATGCTAAAGAAACTATCTTAATGTTGAATTTAATAACAGCAGCAAGATTATTGGTGGGTCAATATTGGAAGAAGGATACTCTGCCTTCTTTAGAAGAATGGGTATTTAAGGTTTTTAATTTAGCAGAAATGGCTAAAATTTCTGCTTATTTAAAGGACCGTTCACAAGAGAGATATTTTAATGTATGGAGAAGATGGATAGAATATGTTCAGAAAAAGTATGGAACTACAAAGTTTCACTTATTTTATGAGTAATGAATTTGTTTATAAATTTATGATGTCAAAGTTTGAAGAGAATTAAGGGTTAGTATGATTTTGGTTATTGTATAATTAGTAAACTTAAATAGATTATGTTTAATATGTTTGTATAACCCTGTACTTGGCTCTGGGAAGTGGGGGGAAGGAGGGGGGAGGGGGGTGGGGGGAGGATGGGTTGAAGTTTAAGTAGCTAGGATAAGTAGAGATAGTTTTATTGTATATAATATTGATGTTTTAATTGGGAGAGAGGAATTGCTCGGGCATTTCCCCTGGACCGCATCTGGAGGGAGAAGATAGGAAGAAGGGGAGAAGCAAGTAGGAAGGTTGAGGAGAAGGAGGAGAAGGGGAGGGTGAGGAAGAAGAGGAAGAAGAGGGAAAGAGGCAAGTTGGTTAGAGGGTGGATGCGGTTTGGGGGGAAATGGGTGAGCAATACCGAAAGTTGTGTGTATCAATTTGTTTTATTTTTTATCTGAAGTATTTTTATGAATGTAATGCATTGTAAAATTGAAAATAAAATTTTTTTACAAAAAAAAAAGAAATGAAACGGCAGCCTAGAAGGAGACCAGATCCTAGGTCCAGCTGAAGGACTGGGGAGAAAAGCTCCACGGTCTTGAGGGACTGACTGGGAACTGGTCCCCTCTTCGTAAAGCTGCTTCTTCTTCTTCTTAGGGGGGGGTTCCTTCCTTAAAAGTGGTCCAAAATCAAAGAGGCCTAGACAACTTTGGAAAAGCAGCACCAAGAGAAAGTTCTTGGCAGTTGTCCGCTCTTCTAGATGGGCGGTGTCTGTGAAGCAGAAGGTGACCGTGGAGATTTTCTCCAGCGACTTCCCCATTTGTCCCAAAGGTGCTTGTGCAAAAGGTAACGGGACTTTCTTGGTTTTTGGTTTTCCCTTAAAACAGTGGTTCTCAACCTGTGGGTCGGGACCCCATTTGGGGTCGAACGACCATTTCAAACAACGCAGTCCGCCATTTTTTCCCCCTTTTCCTTAGCTGTGCTCTTCCCTTTTATTCTATTGGCTTTTGAAAGCCAATAGAATAGGCGCTCTTGAATAGAGTCTAATTCTATTGGCTTTCAAAAGCCAATAGGAATTGTCCAGGCTGTCTCTGCCCTGCTGAGCCCACCAAAAGCCCCATTCTGCAAACGGTGCTGCACCAGTTGAGTAGTCCTCGACTTACGACCGGTTGAGTAGTCCTCGACTTACAACCGGTTGGGGGGTCGCGGCATTAAAAAGGTTGAGAACCACTGCCTTAAAACATTTCGCTTCTCATCCGAGATGCTACTTCACCTCTGTCAAGAGTGAAAATTTGGCAGCTACGTGCCTTATTGCTTTCATCTCGTCATTAGAGTATGGTGGTGGTAGTGGTGGGGAGAGATAAGGCTTAATGTTGATGGTATCCAAGCAATGCTGAGCTATTTTGGCAACCTATCCCATTAATCTTGAGCAACTGACTCAGGAATCCCTGGGGGGAAGCCGCAGATGAAGAATATTTTTAATATTCCACATCTTGAAATTAAAAACAGGCTTAGTTTCCAAGTCTCTATTTACTGACTTCACTGTGCGTAGCCTTTTTTTTTTTTTTTTGAGTGTGTGTGTGGGGAGGAGGATGTCCTTGATAAATTATTCCCCTTCAAGCATTTATATGTTATTATTTTGTTTTGAGAAAAAGGAAGCTGCTCAAATGAAATCAGGGTTAAAGAAAGAAAAAAGAAAGAAGAAAAAGAAAGAAAGAAAGAAAGAAAGAAAGAAAGAAAGAAAGAAAGAAAGAAAGAAAGAAAGAAAGAAAGAAAGAGAAATCTGAAAGCTTATTTCAGCCAGGAGAATTTATCCCAAGATACAGCTCTCTGCTCCGGAGGCAGAATTGTGTTTCCAAGGGACCCGTTAGTGAAGGATCGGTCCCAATCTGAAGACAATTGGGAGGAAATCTGCATCAATCCTTTGTCGTCCCCTGGCATGCGATATACACAACAAGCGGGCTATTACTGAGGGAAGAGGCAGGATGTTCCACAGTTGCTTTTCTCAAGAGGCAATAAGACTTTTCTGTTTCGCTTCTCATCCCAGAAGCTTCTTCAGCTCTGACTGGATGGCGGGGAACGGAAGAATTTCTACTTCTTGCAGAGAGCTGGTCATTTGCAATTTTTAGAGAGTCGATGAAGCCACTTGGGGGTTTGTCTGTGTCCTCAGGGTCAGCTGAGTGGTGCAAATGGGTGTTCCAGCCCTTTCAGCAGCTCCAAGAAGGCTCCACACCCATTTGCACCACTCAGGTGACCCTGAGGACACAGACAAACCTCCAGGTGGTCTCAACGACCCTCTAGAAGAATGCAAATGACCAGCTATCTGCAATGGAATCCTTCCATTCCCCACCATCCAGTCAGAGCTGAAGAAGCTTCCGGAATGAAAAGTGAAATGTCTTCAAAGAAAAGCAAGTAAGACCAGTTGAAAAAGCACCACTGAGGACACAGGTAATCCTCCAGGTGGCCTCAACGACCCTCTAAAAGAAGGCAAATGACCAGCTATCTGCAAGGAGTATAAATCCTTCCATTCCCCACCATGCAGCGGGAACAAATTCCTTGTGTGTCCAACCACGCTGGGCCAATAAAGAATTCTAATTCTATATTCTATGAAGGAGCTCTTCACAAAATGACCGCCAGAGTAGGTTTGATCGGTCCCAAAATATCTGGTGGATGGGAAGGCAAATTAACCCTTCCTCCGATCAGAACGACTACAAAGCGAATTGCTGCAATTAAAAAGCCCAGGGCGGCTTTTGCTGTATGCCTTACAACCTTCCAAATTCGTTAATTTTTTTAAATAAAAAGATCTTCTATTAAAAAGGCAGTTGGGATAGAGAACCTACTGGCTTTCCAATGGACTCTGTTCTAAATGCACCATTTGCCAAAAACAAAACCCACCAAAAACCCACACTAAAGGATACTGTCCAGTATGAGCTTTTTCAGGGACTGGTAATTGGAAAGGTCTTCCATTTCTGGAATGTCATTGTAGGAAAAATTAGCCACCTGGAAAGAGAACAAAAAACGGGAGAATACGTGAAGATGTCCTAGCTTGCCATCCAGCCTAGCTGTGAGCGCTAACTAGCAGTCGGAGTACATGAGGAACACTCCTTTAATGGCGCAACACACCGACAGACTTCGCCATAGTTTCAGTTGGGAAACTGTGAGCATCCTAGACCAGGGTTAAGCAACCTTGGCTCTTTTATGACTGGTGGACTTCAACTCCCAGAATTCCTGAGCCAGCCATGCTGAGGGGAAAGGGAGAGGTTTCCAAGCTGAGCCAGGCTGGCTCAGGAATTCTGGGAGTTGAAGTCCACGAGTCATAAAAGCCAAGGTTGCCTACCCCTGGTCTAGGAGGCTCACGGCTTAGAACAGGAGGACTTAGGACAGGGTTAGGTAACCTTGGCTCTTTTAGGACTGGTGGACTTCAACTCCCAGAATTCCTGAGCCAGCATGAGAGAACTATGGCCCCCTCATGACTGGTGGACTTCAACTCCCAGAATTCCTGAGCCAGCATGAGGGAACTATGGGCCCCTCATGACTCGTGGACTTCAACTCCCAGAATTCCTGAGCCAGCCTGGCTCAGCTTGGAAACCTCTCCCTTTCCCCTCAGCATGGCTGGCTGGGGAATTCTGGGAGTTGAAGTCCACCAGTCTTGAAGTGGCCAAGTTTGAGGACCCCTGCTTTAGATGGCTTGAAGGAGGCAGTTTGACCGGGCAGCTAAATTTGCAAGGGGGTGTGCGGGATTCAAACCTCAAAGGGCAGAGCTACTGCTTGCAACTCACCTGGAGGTTCCTGGGTGGTTTGAAGTCAAAATAGGTGGTTAGTTCATTATGGGAGACGTCCAGTTCCAACAGGTAAGGCATGTGACTGACGCAGGAGAGATCTAAAAAAGAAGGAAAATTGAGACGAGGGATGTAAAAGGAGGGAGGCGGCGCTCCCGCCTGTCGAATTTTGAGTTCTAGCATTCGAACTGAAGGGCCTTGATTGCTGCCTGTACGTTGTTCAGCTATTCTGTACAGGCAGTCCTTGTCGTACGGCTGCAACGGATGCCCCAAATTTGAGCTCAAAACGGAGCCCAAAAGTGAGACATTTGCTAAGGGAGGTTTGCCACATGTTATGACCTTCCTCGCCACGATTCTTAAGTGAATCACTGCCATTTTAAAAGTTAGGAATAATAATAATAATCATCATCATCATCATAATAAAGTTGGAAGGGACCTTGGCGGTCATTTAGTCCAACCCCCTGCTCAGGCAGGAAACCCTGTACCAGGGGTAGGCAACCTTGGCTCTTTTATGAGGCGTGGACTTCAACTCCCAGAATTCCTGAGCCAGCATGGAGGAACTATGGCCCCCTTGATGACTGGTGGACTTCAACTCCCAGAATTCCTGTGCCAGCCATGCTGAGGGGAAAGGGACAGGTTTCCATGCTGAGCCAGGCTGGCTCAGGAATTCTGGGAGTTGAAGTCCACAAGTCTTAAAGTGGCCGAGTTTGATGACTCTTGCTTTAGATCAGGGGTAGGCAACCTTGGCTTCTTTATGACTGGTGGACTTCAACTCCCAGAATTCCTGAACCAGCATGGCTCAGCATGGAAACCTCTCCCTTTCCCCTCAGCATGGCTGGCTTAGGAATTCTGGGAGTTGAAGTCCACCAGTCATAAAAGAGCCAAGGTTGCCAACCCTTGTCCTAAGTCCTCCTGTTCTAAGCGGTGAGCTTCCTAGACCAGGGGTAGGCAACCTTGGTTCTTTTATGACTCGTGGACTTCAACTCTCAGAATTCCTGAGCCAGCCTGGCTCATCATGGAAACCTCTCCATTTCTCCTCAGCATGGCTGGCTCGGGAATTCTGGGGGTTGAAGTCCACCAGTCATAAAAGAGCCAAGGTTGCCACCCCTGCCCTATACCATGGTTGTTAAGTGAATCCAGCTTTCCCCCCCACTGGCATGGTTGGTCAGAAGGTCGCAAAAGGGGACGGCCTGACCCCCGGGATACTGCCAAGCCTTCATAAATACGAACCAATTGCCAAGCCTCCGGATTTGGATCGCCTGACCCTGGGGGGCGATTGCTGCAGCGGTCGTAAGTGTGAGAAACGGTCACAAGTCCCTTTTCCCCCCCGTGCCGTCGTAACTTCGAACGGGCCACTGAATGAACGGCTGTAAGGCTGAGGACTACCTGCAGAAGGGCAGACCGCCTCCTAAGACGGTTTCCCGCCGTGGAGCCCACGTACCACGGATTTTATTGTTGGAGAGATTGAGCTTCTCAAGGTAGATGTATTTGTCCAGAATTCTGATGTCGGTCAAAAGGTGATCCTGCGGGGATGAAAAAGGAAGAGTAGAGTCAGAAGATCCGTCTATTCCAGGGCGTTTCAACCTTTTCACCCATTGTACCACTTTTAGGATAGGGCAACATCCGAGGACCACCAGTCGCCTAGCAAGGTGTCAAAAACTTGATGATCCCCCCCCAAAAAGGAAAAAAGTGATAAAGTACAGGTAGTCCTCGACTTACAACAGTTCGCCTAGTGACTGTTCGAAGTTACAATGGCACTGAAAAAAGTGCCCCCCAAGCCACAGTCGAGCAAGACGCCTGCCTGCCTACCCGTCCGCGCTCTTCCTCCTGTCCGAGGTTTTCATTGTTGGGAGCATTTCTGTTGAGGATTGGCAGTGGGGGTGAGGTGGGGGGGTGTTTGGTTTTTATCCCCCCCCCCGTCTGCTGGGTGGTTGCAGCAGGTTTTGGTCCCTTCACATGACCCTGGGACACTGCGACCGTCATAAATATGAATCCGTTGCCAAGCATCTGAATGTATATCACAAGACCCTGGAGAGGCTGCAACATTCCAGCTGATTGGCGCTTCTTCTGGGCTCAGCGGAAGCGCCAGGATCAGTGCTGCTTTCCAGCTGATTGGTGCTTCTTCAGGGCTCAGCAGAAGCGCCAGGATCAGCGCCGAGCTCCAGCTGGAGCCTGGCGCTGATCCTGGCACTTCCGCTGAGCCCTGACAATCCCGAAGAAGCGCTGATCCTGGCGCTTCCGCTGAGCCCTGACAGCCCTCCAGCTCCAGCCGTCTCTCGCTCAGGCTTGTGCGGTGCTGCCACCGGTTCAGCTCATTCCTCTCCCCTGTTACTTTTCTAGGATGGTCGCGTACCCCCTGCCAGGTGCCAATGTACCCTAGGTGGTACCCGTACCACTGGTTGAAAAGCCCTGTTCTAGTAGACTTGGCTTAAAAACAGTTAACTGTGAGATGGACCTTGGAGTCCTAGTGGACGATCCCTGAGCCAGCCGTGTGCAGCAACTGCCAAAAAAGCTAATCCAATCCTGGGCTGTATAAACAGAGGCATAGAACGAAGAGGAGGAGGACTGTGGAGTCCTTGGAATCTCAAAGTAATGAAACACGGCTGGCTGGGGAATTCTGGGACTTGAAGTCCAGACTTCTTAAAGTTGCCAAGGTTGAGAAACGAGTCAAGTTCTACGTTGAGTTATACTCAAAAGTTCTCTAGAAGGCATCGTCCAGGCAGAGTTGGACCATGAAGTCCTAAAACTTGAATTCTTGCTCTCTGACCTGAAAGTGAACGCTCTAGCCCTGTTCATGGTGGCTGGGGAATTCTGGGAGTTGAAGTCCAGGTTCTCCAAGATAAGGGTGTGCAAGAGATTGGAGTTGAGGCACTCGTGGACTTAAATAACCAACGCCGGATGAAGAACTCTATCCAAAGAGGATTGCAAGATATCCTTCTTTTAACAGGACTGGGACAGGCGGGAATGCTGGGGACAAGGTCTTCCTAAACCCGTGGTTCTCAACCTTTTTAATGCCGCGACCCCCAACCGGTTGTAAGTCGAGGACTACTCAACCGGTCGTCAGTCGAGGACTACTCAACTGGTGCAGCACCGTTTGCAGAATGGGACTTTTGGCGGGCTCAGCAGGGCAGAGACAGCCTGGACAATTCCTATTGGCTTTTGAAAGCCAATAGAATTAGACTCTATTCAAGAGAGTCTATTCTAGAGTAGCACAGCGAAGGAAAAGGGGAAAAAATGGCAGACTGCGTTGTTTGGCGACCCCCGTGAAATGGTCGTTCGACCCCAAATGGGGTCCCGACCCACAGGTTGAGAACCGCTGTTCTAAACTCACCGAAAGTGACAGATGAAGGTAGACACACTCCGTGCCAGAGGCGGAACGCCCCAAGGTGTGGAGGGCTGCAGCAACTGCATTTTCACCCAACACGCCGTCAAACACCTCCTGCGCGCATGCAAGAGAGAAAGGGAAGCAGAGAAAGACCCGGCTGGGCAGAGCTGGAATAATTCAAATGCAAGATTGATCGCTTGCAACTTGGTGAGGCGTACCCGGTAGACAGCAGTCTTTTCTCTTGTATATTATTATTTATTATTATTATGGATCATCACACACTCAGCCAGATGTTCAGACTGGATTTGGCATTTTGTCTACCTATCCTTACCCAGGACCTGGGATAGGCAGATGTGGATGTTTGATGGTATTACAGATCTCGTCGCAGGATGGAAGCAGTTCCTAGTAAGGCCGCCTTTTGCAATTGACTAATGGCGAATTTGTCAATGCCGATGGTGTTCAAGTGGTGCTCCAGTTGTTTTGGGATTGACCCAAGGCGCCTATCATTATTGGTACTACCCTTGCTTGCCTTTGCCACAGTCTTTCTATTTCTATTTGTAGGTCTTTGTATTTTGTCATCTTCTCCAGTTCTTTCTCGTATTATTATTACTACTACTACTACTACTACTACTACTACTATTATTATTATTATTATTATTATTATTATTATTATTATTATTCATCACACAGTCAGCCAGATGTTCAGACCGGGTTTGGCATTTTTGTCTACCTATCGAGTCCTTACCCAGGACTTGGGATAGGCAGATGTGGCAGTTTGAATCGAAGGTGTTACAGATCTCGTGGCAGGATATCAGCTGTTCTCAGTAAAGCCGCCTTTTGCAATTGACTGATGGCAAATTTGTCAATGCCGAAGGGATCCAGCTGTTTTGGGATTGCACCCAAGAGGCCTTTTACTATTATTATTACTATTATTACTTAAATGTATATGCTGTCCATCTCACGGTCATGCGACTCTGTGCACGTTCCCCATAGACCCAAAGTGACATGATGTGGGATTGCACCCAAGGCATTATTATTATTATTATTATTATTATTATTATTATTATTATTATTATTATTAAGGATCAGCTAATGGTGGAAAATTAAAAGTTTGAGAGCAGGCTGGTTTAAGGCTGTGTGGTAAGGATCAGAGCAAGGAAGAAATCTTTACTTTTTCTAGCCTAGGGCTACTGCAATTTGACAGGAAAGGCTGTTTTTATTATTATTTTATTACGGTTTTGAACTAGCCCCCTCCCCAATTCCGGTAATGCCCACAGTACTAGGGGCTCCTTCTCAACCAGCTCTCCCGTAAACCTCCTAATAAAAGCCCCCTCCCCAATTCCCGTAATGCCCACAGTACTAGGGGCTCCTTCTCACCCAGCCCTCCCGTAAACCTCCTAATAGGAGCCCCCTCCCCAATTCCCGTAATGCCCACAGTACTAGGGGCTCCTTCTCAACCAGCCCTCCCGTAAACCTCCTAATAGGAGCCCCCTCCCCAATTCCCGTAATGCCCACAGTACTAGGGGCTCCTTCTCACCCAGCCCTCCCGTAAACCTCCTAATAGGAGCCCCCTCCCCAATTCCCGTAATGCCCACAGTACTAGGGGCTCCTTCTCAACCAGCCCTCCCGTAAACCTCCTAATAGGAGCCCCCTCCCCAATTCCCGTAATGCCCACAGTACTAGGGGCTCCTTCTCAACCAGCCCTCCCGTAAACCTCCTAAGAGGAGCCCCCTCCCCAATTCCAGTAATGCCCACAGTACTAGGGGCTTCTTCTCAACCAGCCCTCCCGTAAACCTCCTAATAGAAGCCTCCTCCCCAATTCCAGTAATGCCCCTATAGGGAGGGGCGCCCTTCCAAAAGCCCCTCCCGCAAGTCTCCGAACCAGAGCCCCTTCCTCAAATTCTCCTAAGAGGCCCCTTTCCAAAATCCCGCAAGCCTCCGAAAGAGCCCCCTCCTCAAATTTCCTGATATGCCCCGCATAGGGGGGCTCCTTCTCAACCAGCCCTCCCGTAGATCTCCTAATAGGAGCCCCTTCCCGGGCACCGTAATGCCCCGCGTAGACACGCCTTCCCAAAAGCCCCCAGCCCCATCTCCGGTCAGTCTCCTGCGAGCCCCCTCCCCAAGACCGTAATACCCCGTATAGAGGAGCCCTCCCAAAAAATAAAACCCCGCCCGTAAATCCCTTAACAAGAGCCCCCTGCTTCCCCCATCCCCCCCAATGAGACCCTCCCGTAAGTCCCCTAATAGCAGCCCCCCCCTCCCGCGCCCTTTAGGGGACCCGCGCCCGCACCTCCTCCATGGGCTCCGGCTCGGGCTCCGACTCGGTGGACTCCTCCTCCTCCTCTTCCTCCTCCTCCTGCGGCTGCTCCTCCGCCCCCCGCGGGAGACGCTGGTCCGGGTCGGCGTGGAAGAGCGAGAAGGTGACGGAGGGCGCCGCCACCCAGGACCGCGTCAGCGCCATCCGGTCCTCCAGGGAGGGGCGGCTCGTGTCCCGCCACGACTGGCTGCTCTGCGACTGCACGCTGGGCTGCGACGACAGCGGCGACGGCGACCGCGGCATCGCCGCGCCTGTCCGGGGAACGGGCGCTGCTCAGGCGCCGCTGGAGGGGCGGAGCGCCGCCATCTTGTTGACGGGCCGTTGCCCAGCGACGCGGAGGGAGCGAGGGGGCGGGCCCTTGCCGACGTCGCGCGTAGGGCGGCCACGTTTACGTCGCCGCGCGGGGCGCGACGGGAAGCGTAGTTCGGCCCGGCTGCTCTCTTTACTGCTGCTTGAAAGGGATTTTCTTGCCGGTCTGAGCCCCTAGAATGATGACGCTAGGCCAGGGGTCTTCAAACGTGGCCCTTTTAGGATTTGTGGACTTCAACTCCCAGAATCCCTCAGCCAGCAGGGACCATATAAGCCAGGGTCTTCCAACGTGGCCCTTTGATGACTTGTGGACTTCAATTCCCAGAATTCCTCATAAAAGGGCCACGTTGGAAGACCCTGGCTTACATGGTCCATGCTGGCTGAGGAATTCTGGGAGTTGAAGTCCACAAGTCATCAACGGGCCAAGTTTGAAGACCCCTGCTATAGCTAGTCCTTGGCTTACAAGTTCTCATTTAGTGTCCATTCAAAGTTAACAACGTCACGGAAGCAAGTGACTTCTGACAGCTTTTCGTTTCTTATGACTGGCAGCATCCTCACATCAAAATTCGGACACTTGGCCATTGGAATAGATTTATGATGGTTTACATCAGGGGTCCCCAACCTGTGAGCTGTAGCTCGCTACCAGGCCAGGGGAAAGGCTGGCCAGTGCGGCGAAAATGGGGCCACGCTAGCACCCACGTGGCAAAAACGGGGCAGTGCTAGTGAGCGTCATGCGGGCGTTAGGACAGCCCCATTTATTTATTTTATTTATGAGACTTATATACCGCTTTAAGTGCAAGCACTCTCTAAGCGGTGTACACCAGTAAGCAATGTATATATATATTTACATTGCCCCCAACAATCTGGGTCCTCATTTTACCTACCCCGGAAAGATGGAAGTCTGAGTCAACCTTGAGCCGGTGAGATTTGAACTGCTGACCTGCTGAACACAGTCAGCTAAAGTGGCCTGCAGTACTGCACTCTAACTGCTGCGCCACCTCGGCTCATTTGGGTGACCATTTGGGTCACCGTGCTCGCAACCCTATTTGTGTGTCCGTGCGCGCACGCATAAAATGCTTCCCCCTCACTTTCCCTCCGGTCCGTCAACCGAGATAGGTTGGAGACCTCTGGTTTACATTGTCCGGGTCTCTCTCTCTCTCTCTCTCTGTGTGTGTTATGTGATTGCCTTTGGTGACCTTCTGGCATGCAAAGACATTGTCTTACTTGGCCACACAAATTGTGGGTTGGATTGTGGTTGTAAATCTAGGATTCTCTGTAGCCGAATTGGGAAAGCTGAGCCGAGTTTCCCCTTTCTGCCTCTTACACCACCGAGCATCAAGGAAGGCCGGTCTTGAGTTTCTTTCTCGCCTGAAGCCATTGCTGGGGCCAAAGCAAGGAAGGTGTTGACCCCCCCCCCTCCAGCATGTATTTAGGACGTTTGCGGCGTCCTGGGAGTCACGTGATCCCCGTTTGCGACCTCCTGATAAAGCCAAGTCCAGATTCACTTAATAACCATGTTAGTAACTTCACAACTGCAGGGATTCAACTAACGACTGAGGCAAGAAAAATGGTAAAATGGGGCAAAATTCTCTTAACAAATGCCTCCCTTATCATCAGAAATGTTGGGCTATATTGTGGTCATAAACTGAGGACTATCTGCACAGCACTGGTGCGAAAGCAACATCTTGAACGGTGGACTCTGAGCTTCGTTGCTTTCCTGCAGACGTTTCACGACCCAGCTAGGTAACAGCTTCAGTCTTAAGAAAGTTCGAGCAATTGGCTAAATTTCTGAAAGAATGGATTTGCAGTACGTTTGACATTGCATTGGGGTAGGGTGGGCTAAAGTAACCGGGTGTAAAAAACAACAACAACAGAACAATATACTAAACAAGCATCTTTCCTTCTAACCATGTTTGTTAACTTACGATTCTTTTTAAAAAAAAATAATCAGGAATTTGGGGAGTGATTTGCCACTCCACGCTCCCGCAAGATTCTTCTAAAATCAGATTTATTTGCTTTCATTTGCCTCCCCAACTGGCCTGCATATTCAGTTCCAGGCTCTGGCTTGGCTGCAGAAGTAAAACGGCTGTCTTAAATGGTCCGTTTTAAAAAATATCCTGCTGTGTTTTCCATCTGGACCCGCTGGCTTCTGTGCTCGGGAAAGGCCACCACCCCTAATCAAATTAACAGTTAGGCTGGCAAAACCTCCGTCAAAAACTTGAGCTGCTGTCCTGGTGGATATCTTCTATAAGGGAGGGAGGGAGAAAGCTTGGTCTCCCAAGGAACTTTCTTGAATTTTGGGGGAAAAAAATGGCAGCCTGCCTGCTTAGGTTAATGAGTTCTCCACCCTGAAGTGCTCCAGAGTTTATTTCCCACCATCTGGAAAACACCCTGCCTTTCCCCTGGGATTTGCCAAGGTTCAGCCAAGAGAAGGGGTTATGAAAAATGTGAGGAGTGGGAGGGGAAAAAACAAGTTCTTCCATCTAGTTAGCTGCGGCAGAGGAAAAATCCTGGCTGTTGGGCGCCTCTGTCTTGCTAACTGTTCAGATCGCTTTGCACAGTGTTTCTCAACCTTGACCATTTTAAGGCATGTGGACTTCAACTCCCAGAATTCCACAGCCAGCATTGCTGGCTGTGGAATTCTGGGAGTTGAAGTCCACATGCCTTAAAATGGTCAAGGTTGAGAAACACTGGCTTTGCAGATGCCGTGCTGAAGATTTGTTCAGGTGCAAATCAGGGGTCCTTGGTGGTGGTGGTGGTGGTGGTGGTGGTGGTAGTGGTGGAGGAGGAGGAGGAGGAGGAAGAGGAGGAGGATGGGGTCCTTGGTGCTCTCTGGGCTTGATGGCTTTGTTGCAGACGTTTCATGACCCAACTAAGTAACATCATCACTGCTACAAAAAGTTGTATATAAAAACAGAGAGAAAACCCTTCTAGCACTGATGAAAGATGAATCGGGGAGGGGGGAAAGTCGGAAGAGAGGGAGGGAGGGAGGAAGGAAAGGAAAGAGATGAAACAGGGAAGGGAGGGGAGGGCTTAAAGTTGGAAGAGAGGAAGGGAGGAAGAAAGGAAGGGAGGGAGGAAGGAAGGAAAGAAAGGAGAAGGAAAGAAGAGAAAGAGATGAAACAGCACTGAAAAAAAAAGTGACCGATGATCATTTTTCACCCTTACACGGGTCACAGGATCAAAACTCGCACGCTTGAAGAGTTCCAGAATTATCTTTTAATATTCCAGTTGCACCAAGAGGAAAGCAAGGCAAGCTGGGGAGGGAGGGAAGACCTGGGATCAGATCAGGTTGGAGAAAGCCATTTTTTGCTTCCCGAGGGAGGCGTGAGGCAGACAAATGACGGGTGGACTTTCTGACAATCAAAAGTTGCTGCTCCCTTCACATCCTCGAAAATGTTTATAATAAAGGGGAAAAAAAAAACCCACTGAATTCTCAAAATCAGGCTCTTGCTTGATCCGAATTCCACCACTCTCCAGTAGACAGAAGGGAGCATCATCAGGTCTGAACTAGCCACGACGGGATCCTGCTAAACGAACACCTGGGAATTTCTCCCCAACATCCATCTAGACCAGGGGTCTTCCAACTTGGCCCTTTGATGACTCCTGGACTTCAACTCCCAGAATTCCTCAGCCGGGCATGTCTGGCTGAGGAACTCTGGGAGTTGAAGTCCACAAGTCAAGGGGTCTTCCAACTTGGCCCTTTGATGACTTCTGGACTTCAACTCCCAGAATTCCTCAGCTGGGCATGTCTGGCTGAGGAACTCTGGGAGTTGAAGTCCACAAGTCAAGGGGTCTTCCAACTTGGCCCTTTGATGACTTCTGGACTTCAACTCCCAGAATTCCTCAGCCAGCATGTCTGGCTGAGGAATTCTGGGAGTTGAAGTCCACAAGTCAAAGGGTCTTCCAACTTGGCCCTTTGATGACTTCTGCACTTCAATTCCCAGAATTCCTCAGCCGGGCACGCTGGCTGAGGAATTCTGGGAGTCGAAGTCCACAAGTCATCAAAGGGCCAAGTTGGAAGACCCCTGATCTAGATTCCTTCAAATGTCATTGGCCACATCGTGCTTTTGGATAGAGGTCGTGGTGGCGGCTTTTCCCCAGTTCAGATCCCTTTGGATCGAACAGACAAGCTTCCCCACCCTGGAGAGCTCAAGAAAAGCAACTCCCCATCGATTGCAACCGATCCCAGTTTATCTGCCACAGATTTAAGGATGCCAGCATATTATCTCGGCTTCTGCTGGTGCCACGGGCAATCCATCCTGGCATAGGAGGGTCCCGAGATCACTCTGATGGGAAGATGTGCAAGACAACCCAGCCTCTTCCAATGAGTGTAATGCAAAAAAAATAAAGCAAAACGATGCGACTAAGTTCTAACTACGATCTAAAGTTAGCCAGAAAGGATGCAAACTCTGGGAGTGAGGGAGGGAGTGAGTGAGTGAGGGAGGGAGGGAGGGGGAGAGAGAGAGAGAGAGAGAGAGAGAGAGAGAGAGGAGAGAGAGAGAGAGAGAGAGAGAGAGAAATTAATTCGCCGTGCCCACCCACCACCCCAGCAAAGAAGCTAACTGAAAAACCCAAAAGATTATCCCGTAAGCCAGGGGTCTTCAAACTTGGCCCTTTGATGACTTGTGGACTTCAACTCCCAGAATTCCTCAGCCAGGCCTGCGTTGGGAGTCCACAAGTCATCAAAGGGCCACGTTAGAAGACCCCTGTCTTAAATCTAACCAACAAAATGGAGGCTGGCTGAGGAATTCTGGGAGTTGAAGTCCCCAAGTCATCAAAGGGCCACGTTAGAAGACCCCTGCCCTAGAGACCTTTCCCTTCTCCGCTCCTATTGGCTGTGAAGAAACATGGCTGCCTCTGGTTACCAGCAGGCTAAAACTACACGGTGGTGATCTTCTTGTCCTTGGTGGCTTGTTTAATGGCGGCCTGCTCGCAGATGATCTCCTTGAGGCGCTGCAACCTCATGTTTTGCGTGGTCTGGTCTCCCACACCGGTCTGGCTGCGGTGGAGTAAGCTCAGGGCGTGGAGGTACTCCAGCTCCGTGTACTTCACGCCTTGGTCCACCACCAGGTTCAGCAGCTCGTCCGCCGTGTTGTAGAGCATCTCGTAGTACTGCCTGAAAGACAAAAAAACCCAGAATTTGCGTCATCATCATCATCACCACCTTGCTAGGGTCTTTTTGGGTTGTGTGTTTTTTTTTACTTTTTTTCACCCCTTCAGATTTTCTGTAAGGCAATTATTACAAAAGGAGGTGACTCTTTTGGTGTCCCGTGCTTTGACCAGCCGGAAGATTTAAGAGGGGCCCTTGGTTTGTGAAGAGGAGGGAAAAGAAAGGTGGGCAAAAAAAGACGGCGAAGTCTCCTGCAGGAAAGGGCTTGGGATGGGATGAATTGAGATGGGTCATGAAATGTCTGCAAGAAAACCACCCAGCTCAGAGAGCACCAAGGACCCCACAGTTCTCCTCCTCCTCCTCCTCTCCAGACCCCCCCTTTTTAGCACTGATGATGTTACCTAGTTGGATCATGAAACATCTGCAAGAAAACCACCAAGCTCAGAGAGCACCCAGGAACCCACAGTTGTAATTGTCCTCCTTTCCTTCCTTAGATGGGATGGGAGGAATTTGGTTGGGATAGGTTGGGTTGGAATGGTTTAGGGTGGGTTGGGATGGGATGCAGTGGGGTGGGATAGGTTGGGTTAGGATGGGATGGGTTGGGCTGGGATGAGAAGGAATGGGGTTGGATGGCATGGTTTGGGATGCGTTGGGTTGGGATGAGTTTAGTTGGGTTGGGATGAGTTGGGTTGAGATTGGGATGCGTTGGGATGAGTTGGGTTGGGATTGGATGCATTGGGATGAGTTGGGTTGGGATGAGTTGGGTTGGGATTGGTTGCATTGGGATGGGTTGGGTTGGGATGAGTTTAATTGGGTTGGGATGAGTTGGATTGGATTGGGATGAGTTGGGTTGGGATTGGATGCTTTGGGATGAGATGGTTTGGGTTGGGATGAGGGAATGGGATGGGATGCATTGGGATGGGTTGGGTTAGGATGAGTTTAGTTGGGTTGGGATGAGTTTGGTTGGGATGGAATGGGATGGGATGCATTGGGATGAGATGGTTTGGGTTGGGATGAGAGGGAATGGGTTGGGATTGGACACATTGGAATGGGTTGGGATGAGTTTAGTTGGGTTGGGATTGGATGCATTGGGATGAGTTAGATTGGGATACATTGGGATAGGATGGTTTGGGTTGGGATGAGAGGGAATTGGTTAGGATGGGATGAGTTGGGATGCATTAGGATGGGATGGGAAGGACAAAGAGTAGCCTTCGGTCCAAAACATCTCCTTTTCTGCTCACTCCCTGCAGCCAAGGTCGGCCGTGGGGGAGAAGAGGGGTTTCCAAAGTCTACAGATTGTCCTTGGCTGGAAGAGCCCTGAGTCTGAGCTCAGAAAAGACCAGCTCTCCCTACTCTGGGTCAAGCTGGCAGCCCTCTTCCTGGCCCAGAAGCCAAGCTCCCTCCCTTCAGGACTGACCATATCTGTCAGTCCTGGGAAGATCAGATTATTTTTAATTAAAATAAACCACCATTATCAAAAGGAGGAAGCAGCGTTCCTTTCGAGCTGTCGGCAACTGAAAACTCCCTCCGCTTGGCCTGTTCTTGCCTTTGGCCAGTCGGGCAAATGTTTGGGAAATGATTTGTTTGATGAAGCGCTGGGCTTGGTGTGTTTGCCTCCCTTGTCGGGGAAATGTATTAATAAATATTGATCAGGAGGGCTTCCTGTTTTCTTTTGCCTAAGCAAGTCGATGCGGCTCCTTTCTCCCGATGTTATCAAATAATGAAATATGGACGAGTTCGTGAAATCCTCCCTGTCAGCCCACTGTCTAGTTTAACGAAGAGGACATGACAGCAGTGTTCCAATATCTCAGGGGCTGCCATAAAGAAGAGGGAGTCAAGCTATTTTCCAAAGGGTCTGAAGGCAGGACAAGAAGCAACGGGTGGAAACTAACCAAGGAGAGAAGCAACCTGGAACTAAGGAGAAACTTCCTGACAGTGAGAACAATTAACCAGTGGAACGACCTGCCTCCAGAAGCAGTGAATGCTCCAACACTGGAAGTCTTTAAGAAGAGACTGGACAGCCATTTGTCCGAAATGGTGTAGGGTTTCCTGCCTGAGCAGGGGGTTGGACTAGATGACCTCCAAGTTCCCTTCCAACTTTACTACTATTACTAGATCTTTCCTAGGTCTGGCTTCCCTCCGGCAGCCAGAAATATTCCTGTCTTAGTTTTGGGGAGAGAGGCCAGCGAACACATTTTGGCAGGAAAATTCACCTTGATTCATGCCACATTTCCTGCTGTTTGTGCTTCAGTAAAACTGGCCGTCTCACAGTAGCTACTGGTCCTGACCACCAGGGGGCACTATGGTTCGGACGAGCCCCAATATAGACAGCCCTCGACTTAACGACTGTAATCGAGCCTAGCAATTCAGACAGTGTGTTGTGATAGTTGCAAAGCAGGTCCTCATCACGTGATCGACCCGATTTTATCTCTTTCCCCCCCTCCCAGCGGTTGTAAATTGAACGCAGCAGTTGTAAGGTGAAATCAGCTGCTCTTTAGCGAATCCATTGTTTGCTATGGGCTGATTGTTGCCGTAAACTGGAAGTAAACCCTGGTTTTTTGGGGGGAAAACGTGGCAAATTGTGGTCAGGTAACCGTGTGGCAGATGCCAACTTTGGGGAGCTTATAACAGGAAACCAAGAAATAGCTGCCATGTAAGACAAATGGGCAGAAGAGTAGTGGAGTGCAGCCTTGAACATCAAGTAGCAGTCGGAAGCCTTGATGACGATTCCTTAACGACACAACACACGGACAGACGTCATCATAGTTTCAGCTGGGAAACTGAGTCCCAAAACACTAGAGAATTCCTGGAAGCCTCAAGATCCATCAGCCATCAACAGGCACAGAGAGATAAACGACATCTACCCACCATTCAGAAAAAGACCATCAAAAAGCCAAACAGGAAACAGAAAGACCAAAACACCCCCTCGCCAGCATCCAACACCCAGATGAGCAGAAATTAACATCAAGGTTAACACCAGAGCAACAATCAAGTCAAACAATACCTTAATCAAGGAACTATTGGTTCAGACAAAGAATCGAATTGTAAAGAGTAGACTAATCAAGGGATCATCAAGAACTGACAGAGCAAACGGCACCTCCTTCCAGCATTGATGATGTTACCTAGGTGGGTCGCGAAACGTCTGCAAGAAAGCAACCAAGCCCAGAGAGCACCAAGGGCCCCACAGTTGTAATTGTCCTCTTCCCTTTCTTCCTCCCTCTCCTCCTCCCCCTCCTCCTCCTCCCCACAAACGCCAATTCCTTCTAGCACTGATGATGTTACCCAGTTGGGTCATGAAACGTCTGCAAGAAAACCACCCAGCTCATAGAGCACCAAGGACCCCACAGTTCTCCTCCTCCTCCTCCCCCTCCCAGAGAGCAGCAAAAACCCCACAGCCATCCTCCTCCTTCTCCTCTTATATGCAAATCCCATTCCTTTCTACGGTAGCACTGATGATGTTCCCTAGTTGGGTCATGAAACGTCTGCAAGAAAACCATCCATCTCAAAGAGCACCAAGGACCCCACAGTTCTCCTCCTCCTCCTCCTCTCCACAACCCCCACTTCTAGCACTGATGATGTTACCTAGTTGGGTCATAAAACCTCTGCAAGGAAACCACCCAGCTCAGAGAGCACCAAGGACCCCACAGTTGTAATTGTCCCCCTCCTCCTCCTCCTCCCCCTCCTCCTCTCCACAAACCCCCCTCCCTTTTAGCACTGATGAGGTTACCTAGTTGAGTTATAAAATGTCTGCAAGAAAACCACCCAGCTCAGAGAACACCCAAGACCCCAAAGCTCAACACTTGAGCTACAGACACACAAACATTAAAACAAAAAACCAAAAACCACTCAGGTGCTTGATCCACAATCACCAATCCATTGGATCATAAAATTCTTAGGACTCCATCCTGGTGTCTTATAGTTTTAATTCTTCTTCACCATCCAGAATTCCTTCTGCTAGATGGGGTAGCTATATAAGCTTATTAAATGAATTATTACCTCTGAAACGAGGCAGCGGGTGCCGGAGTTAAAGAATCAGCAATGATTTGGCCAAGAGGAAGAACCGTGATTTGGAGCGCCTGAATCAGAAACCCAGGAAATTATATTTTTTAAGAGGAAAACAAATGAACAATTACGTCGTGATGCTTACTGGCATCTTGAATCCGCCTGGAAAGTAAAGCACAATTATTGTTTTTTCGAGAAGAGGATCTTGGAAGATCAGGGTAGAGAAAAACGTATGATTTGAGCAGCAGATTTTAATGGAATAATCATAGAGGGAACACATGCCAAAGATAACACAGCTAATCGCTTCCAAATCTTTCTTTTTTTCCTTAAAAAAAAAAAAAGTAGGATAATTTCCTGGCTGGCTGTCAGACACGCTGCAATCCTACTGAAAAAGGTTGTTTTCTTTCTTTTTCTCAATGCCAAATTACATTTATTTGAAAACGGGGTGTTTTTCTATTTAAAAAGAAAAAGAGAAAAAGAAAGAAAAAGAAACCAAAAGCCAGATTTTAGGCAGGCAACTGCAGGAAGAGGAGACAGACAGAAGGATGCAGAGAAAACTAGGGTAATAAATAGGGAGAAACCAAGGCCATAGGTGGTGAATTACTTATATTGAGGTTTGGGGATTAAGAAACTATGTATATTATCAAATCTATTTTTTTTTTCCTCCCTAGAGAAGACGGCTGATCACGATTAAGTCCAGAAAATCACCTTCCCAGGCTTTGTTTTGTTTAGAGAGGTCTCTGGTTAGAGGTGAAAATTAGCATTTAAATGGACAGACGTCCTGATGGCACTCAAGGGAGATTGTTTCACTGCGACCCGCTTCACCAAATGAGATTATTATTATTTTTTTAATATCTCAGGGGGGTTTCTGGGGGGCCCTGCCTGATCACTTCTCCCCACAGAGCCTTCCCTGAGAAGAAGGGAGAGGAATATAAAAATTCACTCGTGTCTGCATCAAAACAAAATAAGGTTCCAGTTCAAGATTTTGGATCTGTGTTGTGCAAAATGAGGAAAGTCAACATTCGGATGGCGACGTCACCTCGTAAAGCAGGGGTCTTCAAACTCGGCCCTTGTATGACTCGTGGACTTCAACTCCCAGAATTCCTCAGCCAGGCATGCTGGCTGAGGAATTCTGGGAGTTGAAATCCACGAGTCATCAAAGGGCCAAGTTTGAAGACCCCTGTCTTAAATCTAACAAACAAAATGGAGGTTGGCTGAGGAATTCTGGGAGTTGAAGTCCACAAGTCATAAAAGGGTCAAGTTTAAAGACCCCTGTCTTAAATCGAACAAACAAAATGGAGGCTGGCTGAGGAATTCTGGGAGTTGAAGTCCACGAGTCATCAAAGGGCCGAGTTTGAAGACCCCTGTCTTAAATCTAACAAATAAAATGGAGGCTGGCTGAGGAATCATGGGAGTTGAAGTCCACAAGTCATAAAAGGGCCAAGTTTGAAGACCCTTGTCTTAAATCTAACAAACAAAATGGAGTCTGGCTGAGGAATTCTGGGAGTTGAAGTCCACAAGTCATAAAAGGGCCAAGTTTGAAGACCCTTGTCTTAAATCTAACAAACAAAATGGAGTCTGGCTGAGGAATTCTGGGAGTTGAAGTCCACAAGTCATAAAAGGGCCAAGTTTGAAGACCCTTGTCTTAAATCTAACAAACAAAATGGAGTCTGGCTGAGGAATTCTGGGAGTTGAAGTCCACGAGTCATAAAAGGGCCAAGTTTGAAGACCCTTGTCTTAAATCTAACAAACAAAATGGAGTCTGGCTGAGGAATTCTGGGAGTTGAAGTCCACAAGTCATAAAAGGGCCAAGTTTGAAGACCCATGTCTTAAATCTAACAAATAAAATGGAGGCTGGCTGAGGAATTCTGGGAGTTGAAGTCCACGAGTCATAAAAGGGCCAAGTTTGAAGACCCTTGTCTTAAATCTAACAAACAAAATGGAGTCTGGCTGAGGAATTCTGGGAGTTGAAGTCCACGAGTCATAAAAGGGCCAAGTTTGAAGACCCTTGTCTTAAATCTAACAAACAAAATGGAGTCTGGCTGAGGAATTCTGGGAGTTGAAGTCCACAAGTCATAAAAGGGCCAAGTTTGAAGACCCTTGTCTTAAATCTAACAAACAAAATGGAGGCTGGCTGAGGAATTCTGGGAGTTGAAGTCCACGAGTCATAAAAGGGCCGAGTTGGAAGACCCTTGTCTTAAATCTAACACACAAAATGGAGGCTGGCTGAGGAATTCTGGGAGTTGAAGTCCATGAGTCATAAAAGGGCTGAGTTTGAAGACCCTTGTCTTAAATCTAACACACAAAATGGAGTCTGGCTGAGGAATTCTGGGAGTTGAAGTCCACGAGTCATAAAAGGGCCGAGTTGGAAGACCCTTGTCTTAAATCTAACACACAAAATGGAGGCTGGCTGAGGAATTCTGGGAGTTGAAGTCCATGAGTCATAAAAGGGCCAAGTTTGAAGACCCTTGTCTTAAATCTAACAAACAAAATGGAGTCTGGCTGAGGAATTCTGGGAGTTGAAGTCCACGAGTCATAAAAGGGCCGAGTTGGAAGACCCTTGTCTTAAATCTAACACACAAAATGGAGGCTGGCTGAGGAATTCTGGGAGTTGAAGTCCATGAGTCATAAAAGGGCTGAGTTTGAAGACCCCTGTCATAGAGCTTCTCAAAGGACAGGGCTAGAGAGTTAACTTCCAGGTCAGAGAGCAAGAATCCAATTTTTAGGACCTCATTGTTCATCTCTGCTTGGATTTGATGCCTTCTAGAGAAGTTTGAACTCCACTCAACTTAGAACTTGACTTGTTTCTCAACCTTGGCAACTTTAAGAAGTCTGGACCACAACTTCCAGAATTCCCCAGCCAGCATGGCCGGTTGGGGAATTCTGGGAATTGAGATCCAGACTTCTTAAACTTGCAAAGATTGAAAACCATATGATAATCGATTATGGAACTAGGTTAAGTTTAGCCTAATAAAGAGAAGGCTTAGGGGGTGACATGATAGTGTTCCGATATCTCAGGGGCTGCCCCAAAGAAGAGGGAGTCAAGCTATTGTCCAAAGCACCTGAAGGCAGGACAAGTAGCAAAGGATGGAAACTAATCAAGGAGCGAAGCAATCTGGAACTAAGGAGAAACTTCCTGACAGTGAGAACAATTAACCAGTGGAACAACCTGCCTCTAGAAGTTGTGGATGCTCCAACACTGGACATTTTTAAGAAGAAACTGGACAACCATTTGTCTGAAATGGTTCTAGCCTCTTTTAAAAACCTCCAGTGATGGAGCGCCCACAATTTCTGGTGGCAAGCTGTTCCACTGGTTAATTTTAAAGTTTCTCCTTAATTCCAGGTTGCTTCTCTCTTTGGTCAGTTTCCAACCATTGTTTCTTGTCTGGTGCTCTGGAGAATAGTTTGACCCCCCTCTTCCTTGTGGCAGCCCCTCAAATACTGGAACACTGCTATCATGTCTCTCCTATTTCTTCTTTTCTTTAGACTAGCCAAACCCAAGTCCGTATGTTTTGATCTCCAGGCCTCCGATCATCTTCGTTGCTCTTCTCTGAATTTTTTTCCAAACTGTCAACATCTTTTTTTGTGATACGGTGACCAAAATTGGCTGCAGCATTCCAAGTGTGGCCTCACTAGGGTTTTACAAAGCCGTACTAATAATGGTCTAAGGATTCTTGCTTTGGGTAGGGGCTGGACTAGACGATCTCCAAAGTCCCCTTCAGCCCCAGGATTCTATGCCTGCCGGTATCCCATTGATGACAACCAAGCCAAACTCAACAGTCCACAAAACCTTGGCGCGTTCAAGTTCCTCTTTAGCTGGGGAGCCTGCTAAAGCTTTACCACGCCGGGACCCCCCCGAGGTCAGCAAATTGTCGCATCCCGAGAACAGCGTTCATCCTACTCCGTCTATCTCAGGAAAAGAAATGATTTTTCTACGACTTTTGCCTCCCGAAAGCACACTGCTAACGATGCCGGGTGCAGGTTAATTAGCGAAAAGACGGTGGCGTCTCCTGCACTTTCAAAACGGGGGTCCTCTTGGGCTCCTTCCATAGATTATTCAGCCAGAAAAACCTCTTTATTTCCTCCTTCCGCCCACCCCCCCCCCAGCGTGGAGCTTTATTATAGGGCATTAAAGGAGCCCCTTCCGCACTTATCTAAATCTTTAATTAGTTCTATAATATACCGATGGTATCAGGCCTAATTAAATTTATACAGATAAAAAGGGCAGTGAAATTCTAACCAACTGAGCCGCAAAGTACATATTAAACAGCAAATTTAATGGTTCACGCCAATAAGTGCAATTTCCCACACACACACACACAAACCCCCCCCCCTAAATTCAATTTGGGGGCCTTGTGTTCAAAATTGATTTTGCATGTGCAAATCGCTGCGGGGAGGGGGGGAGAAGGGGAGGGGCGATCCTGTTCATATATCGGGGAAAAACTGCTAATCCACCGTATTTAAAGACCCCCTTATTAACGCTCGACACTTCGCCTGAATCGGAGGGAGGGAAACGGTGTGTGTGTGTCTGTGTGTCTCTGTGTGTGTAAAATTGTATTTTTTAAAGACAGAGAAGGCAGAAATTGTCAAAGTTGGACGCTGGCTTATAAAGAATACTAAGCGATTTTTGCTCTCTGTGAAAGAGATGGGAGAACGTTAACGTGGGTCTGCGGGAAAAGAGAGGAGTCAGCACTTTTGTGTCCCAGTCAGCGGAAAATGTTAACGCAATTTCAGCTTCCCGCTGGGAACGAGGGACCGAGGCCTCCGCAGAGAATGTGGAATCCTTTCGGAGTTGCACCCAAGGGCCTGAGGCTGGCACCGTCGCCAAAAAAAGGGAGAAGTGACTACGTCTGCAATAATCGGTTAAGCCCAGAAGGCTGGCAGCCACTAACTGTGTGCGAGGCGCTCTTTGTGACCCATAGAAGAGAATATTTGCAGCCCCAGGGGTTGAACTGTGGGGTCCTTGGTGCTCTCTGGGCTGGAAAGTGCTAGAAGGGAAGGGGAGTTGCAGGGAGGAGGAGGAGGAGGAGGAGGAGGAGGAGGAGGAGGAGGAGCTGGTAGTGGTGGTGGTGGTGATGGTGGTGTGGTGGTGGAGGAGGATGAGAACCGTGGGATCCTAGGTGCTCTCTGGGCTTTGTGGTTTTCTTGCAGACGTTGCATGACCCAACTGGGTAACATCATCAGCATTAGAAAGGAGGAGGAGGAGGAGGAGGAGGAGGAGGAGGAGGAGGAGGAGGAGGAGGAGGAGGGTACGACGACCGTGGGATCCTTGGTGCTCTCTGGGCTTCGTGGTTTTCTTGCAGACGTTGCATGACCCAACTGGGTAACATCATCAGCATTAGAAAGGAGGAGGAGGAGGAGGTGGTGGAGGAGGAGGAGGAGGACCGTAGGATCCTTGGTTCTCTCTGAAATTGATGGTTTTCTTGCAGACATTTCATGACCCAACTAGGGAACATCATCAGTACTAGAAGGGAGAGGGGTGTGCAGAGAGGAGGAGGAGGAGGACGACGACCGTGGATCCTTGGTGCTCTCTGGGCTTGGTGGTTTTCTTGCAGACGTTTCATGACCCAGCAAGGTAACATCATCAGTATTAGAAGGGAGTGGGGTTTGCTCTCTGTTTATATACCAGAGCTTTGCCCTGTCATTGTTGGCGGGAGTGTCCTTGGTGGTTTCTTGATTAGGCTGTTGTTTAATGTTCATTTGTCTGAGTTGGTATGTCCTTGATTGGACTGGTGATTACGACTTGGTTGCCAGACTAGTCACAGAGTAACAGAGCTGGAAGGGACCTTGGAGGCCATCTAGTCCAACCCCCTGCTCAGGCAGGAAACCCTATACCAATTCAGACAAACGGCTGTCCAGTCTCTTCTTCAAAACTTCCAGTGATGGAGCACCCACAACTTCTAGAGGCAAGGAGTTCCACTGATTAATTGTCCTCGCTGTCGGGAAATTCCTCCTTACTTCTAGCTTGCTTCTCTCCTTGACGGGTTTCCATCCGTTGCTTCTTGTCCTGCCTTCGGGCGCTCTGGAGAATAGCTTGACTCCCTTCTCTGTGACTAGCCTTCAAATATTGGAACAATATCAATAGTGTTAACCTCTAATCTAATCTGGTGCTGATTGCTGGGGAGCAGCTGTTTTGGCCTCTTTGTTTCCTTTTTAGCTTTTTGATCGTCTCCTTTGAATGGTGTGTAGACGTCGTTGATCTCTTTGTGCCTGTTGATGGCTGAAGTGTTCCAGTGGCAGGTTTCCAGGAATTCTCTCGTCCTTTTAGCTTGGCCTAGGCTTGGTCTAGGACAGTGATGGCGAACCTTTTAGAGACCGAGTGCCCAAACTGCAACCCAAAACCCCACTTATTTCTTGCCAGGTGCCAGGTGGGCATGGCCCACTGGGTGGGCGTGGCTGTGGTGATCATGGCAGACTGGGTGAGTGTGGCCAAGGTGGGCGTGATCACCTCGATGTTACTTGTGGGGAGGGATGCCTGTGGGGGCCGGGCAGGGTTGGGGGAGATCCAGGGGGTCTCTGGCAGGTGGGGCTCATCCTGCGGGGTGAGGCGAGGCAAGGTGAAGCAGAGCAGGGGTGCCATTGTCACAGGGCAAGGTGAGGCAGGGGCCAGGGTGGCTTCTGCCTGACACCATCGATCCCCCGTACACAGAGGCCAGCGAGCGCATGAGTGCTGGGATGCATCCAGCCACGTGGAACCTCAGCGAGTTAGCGGGCGGCTGATTGAAGACGGATGGTTGCCATCTCCAGGGTGTCAAGCCTCCCGGGGCTTGCCATGTAGAGGGGGGAGGGGGGATGTGCAAGGAAGCTCACCGCCGATGGGAAACGCCGCTGTGCTAACCGCCGCCACACCCGCCGCTCCGACCACTCAGAGGCCCGCAGCCGCCCGTCCCTGGCTCCCACGTGCTCCAGCGGCCATAGGGGCTGGGGGTGGGGGAACCTTACCATGCCGACGAGACGGGAGACAGGCCGAATCCGGCAGCGTCACACAGAGACCTGTTACTCAGAACGAGGAGAAAGGAGGCGGAACCCCGTTTGGGAAAGGGAGGGCACAGGGCAAGGAAAGGACCTTTATCCAGTTTGGGCGGATGCTGGTTTGGGGTTGGGGGTGGGGATACAGGGTGTGGCAAACCTTTATGAGGCACTGGGAGAAAACCACTCCCAGTGCTGACTTTGTTTCATCAGAAGAATAAACCTGTTTGATGATTACATTGTATACCGGCGTTCCTGCCTATTTATTCCAGACGACAACGGATACACTGTTACGGGGCATGGCCTCCATGCCCACAGAGACGGTTCTGAGTGCCGCCTCTGGCACGCGTGCCATAGGTTCGCCACCACTGGTCTAGGATGCTTCAGGTTTCTTAGTCCAGCCGGACAATTGTTGGTCCACCCAAAACCAGGAATGACCACCTGCTACTGGGAGCATCAAACAGAAAGCTTCACGGAACTGTGCACGGAAAAAGATTTATGGAAATGAAGGACAATTTGTCCAATTTATAAAGCCTCATTGGCAGAGGGACACACCAGAAGATGTGTTGTGTACGCTCAGACTTCATCAAAGCTAATGAGAGAGGTTTTTGTTCACTCTACACAGGCTTGTACCAGTTCTGGCTCAACCTCAACTGGCTGGGTCCAAAATCTCGTCCATATTTTTCCATTTGGTTGGCATGTTCTCCCACGAGCGTCCTTCGGGTTTTTGGCTTTGACGTAACGCCACTTGCCAGCCTATCTGTTGTTTGCCAAGGGTTCTCTGAAGTGTCTAATCTCGGAGTGTGACAAGCTAGGATGGGTTTTTGGACAAGCCTGTCTTGCTAACTTCCAATCCCGGGTTGCTTCATTAGCGACCTAAGCAGCCCTAACCTAGAAGTCCTTGGGAAAACCATCATCTCGGCTGCCAAACGAGGTTGGCTCACCCCTCACCATGAAGTCTGCAAAAGCTGTAAGGGTAGACAAATGTTCATAAAGGCCCTCAAAAGAAGCCAGAATTCAAGAAGAGAAACCAGATTCAATTGTGGTCGTTAAGACGAGGACTACCTGTGGAAGGTCATCCAAGAGCCGTTGATTGCCAGCTGATCATGGAGTTAGTTCAGGGTTTTGAGTTGATTCCACATCACAAATGGTTAGTGGTCTCCCACTGTCCAAAAATTTTGTCTTCTGTGCTGCGCAGTAGTGATGATGATGATAAATGAGAGCAATTTGGAAATTCGGATTGGGAGGTTAAAAGATGTAAGGAACGGTTGCTGGAATTGGGCATGTCTAGTTTAATGAAGAGAAGGACGAGGGGGGACATGATAGCAGCCTTCCAATATCTCAGGGGCTGCCCCAAAGAAGAGGCAGTCAAGCTATTCTCCAAAGCATCTGAAGGCAGGAGAAGAAGCAACGGATGGAAACTAACCTAGAACTAAGGAGAAATCTCCTGACAGTGAGAACAATTAACCAGTGGAACAGCTTGCCACCAGAAGCTGTGAATGCTCCAGCACTGGAGGATTTTAAGAAGAGACTGGACAGCCATTTGTCTGAAATGGTATAGCAGTTCCACTGGTTAATTGTTCTCACTGTCAGGAAGTTTCTCCTTAGTTCTAGGTTGTTTCTTTCCTTGATTAGTTTCCATCCGTTGCTTCTTGTCCGGCCTTCAGGGGCTTCGGAGAATAGCTTGACTCCCTCTTCTTTGGGGCAGCCCCTGAGATACTGGAAGACTGCTATCATGTCCCCCCTCGTCCTTCTCTTCATTAAACTAGACCTACCCAATTCCAGCAACCGTTCCTTGTATGTTTTAGCCTCCAGCCCCCTGATCCTCTTTGTTGCTCTTCTCTGCACTCTTTCTAGAGTCTCAGCATCTTGTCTACATTGTGATGACCAAAGCTGGATGCAGCATTCCAAGCGTGGCCTTACCAAGGCACTGTAAAGTGGTATTAACATTACAGTATGTCGAAAAGTAATGTAATATTGTGGTTTTCTAATGTGTATAATAAAAGTTCTGTATCTGCGAGTGTCTGTCATTGATAATCAAATGTTTCCAAATTGCCCTCGTACATTCAGTCATGTTTGGCTCTTGCTGATCCTATGGACCGGGTCTCACAACCTCTTCTGATCTTACATTATTTCTTTGAATTGTTCTACGCTCTCTCTCTCTCTCTGCTGTCAGCTTTGATGGTGTCTTTTGTTGAATCGTTTGAAACCTTCAAAATTCTTCCTTGCAACGCTCATAGTGGGCACTGCACGTATACGAGGCAGGGGTTAATATGGGATGGAGAGAAGCACCTTCAGCCATGGAGAAGACCTCCTTAGACCTGGCTTAGCCCAGCTAAGTGCCACTGTTTGCGTTCAGAAGAAAGGCAGGGCATAAATCAAATCAGAACCAATCAATAATCAAGCGTTAACTTTCAGAACGAAAGTGACTGGCGAAATAAAAGGGAAGAGGGCTTTAATGCTCCTAAATCTATTCTCCTCTATTAGAACATGTATTTTGGGGACAGGCATAGTATTTGACTGGACAGTCTCAAAGGGAAATGACAAAAGAAATTGAAAATTTAAAGAAAAAGAGCTAAGCTAGCAAAATAGCTACGGTTGAAGATGAATAACAGAATAACAAGAGTTGGAAGGGAACTTGGAGGTCTTCTAGTCCAACCCCCCTTGCTCAAGCTTCCCTTTCCAGCTTCTGAACGGAACTGGATTCTCTGGCATCAAGCCTACACCGCTGGCGAGCTCTGGCAACAGGAAGCACTTGGATTTCTGGAAACATCTGTGTAGCTAGTAAGGGAGTACAGCGATATCCTGAAAGTCTCCCAACGAATTATCCATCTTATATCTAGCACGGTTAAGCAGTTATCAGTGATCTAGATCAACTTAAACCTAGCGTGGTTGAGCAATTATCTCTGATCTAGATCAACTTATACCTAGCATAATTGAGCAATTATCACATCTTAGACCTAGCATAGTTATGGAATTATCAGTGATCTAGATAAACTTATATCTAGCCTGGTTGAGCAATGATCTAGATCAACGTATACCTGGCGTGGTTGAGCAATGATCTATGATCCAGATCAATGTATACCTGGCGTGGTTGAGCAATGATCTATGATCTAGATCAACTTATACCTGGCATGGTTGAGCAATGATCTATGATCTAGATCAACATATACCTGGCGTGGTTGAGCAATGATCTATGATCCAGATCAACGTATGCCTGGCGTGGTTGAGCAATGATCTATGATCTAGATCAACTTATACCTGGCATAGCTAAGCAATGATCTATGATCTAGCAGCTTATACCTGGCATGGTTGAGCAATTATCAGTCATCTAGATCAGGGGTTCCCAACCACCTGGCTGCGGGCTCGTAATGGCCCATGGCCTGTTAGGAACTGGGCCACACAGCTGAAAATGGATGGCGGGTGAGCGAAACTGTGCATGCCCAGAGTCTAGGTTGCATGCTTCTTCCTCCCCACCCCACACCCCTGGTCAGTGGAAAAATTGTCTTCCATGAAACCGGTCCCTGATGCCAAAAAGGGATCTACGTTGATCTAGATCAACTTATATCTAGCATAGGGAAGCAATTACCTATTAAGTAGATCAAGTAAAGCAATTATCAGTTATTTAGATCAACCTATATCTAGCGTAGTGAAGCAATTATCAATTATTTGAATCAATTTACACCCATTAACAATGATCTAGATCAGGGGTAGGCAACTTTGGCTCTTTTATGACTGGTGGACTTCAACTCCCAGAATTCCTGAGCCAGCATGGGGGAACTATGGTCCCCTCATGACTTGCGGACTTCAACTCCCAGAATTCCTGAGCCAGCCTGGCTCAGCTTGGAAACCTCTCCCTTTCCCCTCAGCGTGGCTGGCTCAGGAATTCTGGGAGTTGAAGTCTACGAGTCATAAAAGAGCCAGGGTTGCCTATCCCTGGTCTAGATCAACTTACACCTAGTGAAGTTAAGTCAAGAGTCTCCTTCTCAGGACCCACCTTCCCAAGTCCTTCCCGGACTCAGGAATCTCTTCTAGGACAATACTACTTCCTCTCTTAACCAAGGTCTGTTGGACAACCCATCATACGTGGATTCAACCTGACACTTCTGCCACTGCCTAAAACCAAGTGAGAGAAGCCCCCCCCCCAGGCTTTGATCTCACAAAGGGAACAGTCACCCCGAGGAAAGAGTCCAGGAAAACAAAGAGGTGTGTGTGTGTGTGTGTGTGTCTGTTCAGGCTTAATCCATCACAATTGGAGCTCTTTTTGGTTTTGTTTTTTTTCCATGTAGGATTCATGCTAATTAACACTGTGCTAAGATCAGACCTCCATAGAAACAGCAGGGAAGATCACAAACAAGGGCGTGGGGAGGGAAATTATATAACACAGGAGGATATTTAGGGAGCCAAGTTCTTAATTGCAAATAAAATAATACCGGTTTTCTTTCCTTTCTTTTTGTCGGGAACGTAAAGCAGAATCCAAGCCGACCTCATTAAAACAAGGCTTAAGCTTGTCAGGCCCTTAGCCTCCAACGGGCTTAGCATATTTCACCGGTTGTTTCTTCCTTCCTAAATTAGTCTGAATATTGAGGTCCTCAATGGTACCAGTCCCCAACCTTTGCAACCGAGCACGGGGGTGGAGGGGTGGGAAGAGGGGAGCCCTGCACGTGCAGCTCGACATGCACAAGCTGAGCTGCACGCGCGTGTGTGCACACGGGCGTGCAAGTTGAACTAACTGAAATGTGCAACTTCATTCGCTGTCAATTCCGTGGAGGAAAAAAAATGAAATTAAGAAGACCCTGGCTCTTGCTTGGGGTGGCCACTAGATGGCAGCCTTGCATTGCCAAACCGCCACTATCTGTTGTATTGTGGTACTGCAGAGAGAGAGAGAGAGAGAGGGAGAGAAAGAGAGAGAGAAAGAGAGAGAGAGAGGGAGAGAGAGAGAGAGAGGGGGGGGGAGGGAAAGAGAGAGGGAAAGAGAGAGAGAGAGAGAGAGAAAGAGAGAGAGAGAGAGAGAGAGAGTGAGTGTCGGTCTGTCGACCCATCTCTATCTTTTTTCATTGTCACTGCTTTTTTTTTTAAAAAAAAGTTTAAGTCGCCCCACACACACCCCGTCCCAAAATAAAGTTTAAAATAAAAAAGGGGGGGGAATTTAAAGGCCACATTTGGAAGTTGACATAAAGCAATAATAAAATAAAACAAAAAAAAATATTTATTTTTTACTTTTGTTTCTACTTTGCTTTGCATTTGTTTTGGCAGTCACCTGTGTGTGTGTGTGTGTGTGTGTGTGTGCATGTGTGGTTTTTTTTTAAGGGTTTGAGCCCCCCTTCCAAACCTTGATTTAAAATAAAGTTTCAATTGTTTTTTTTTAAAAAAGGTTTTAAAAAACCACATTATCCGTAGCAGTACATCCCGATTCAGCCAGAGTTTCATTCCACACAGCATTAACCTTGCGAACTCTCAAGCTTCCTCCTTCTGTTATATATTCAAGATGGACAGTATTTAATATTTATTTGCTACGTATATGTAGGGATGTGGGTCTATACATATGTTGTTCATAGTATGTTTAGGTGTGTGTCATGCATGTGTTTCACTTTGAGAGCGGGCAACTAAATTCCATTTTTGATTTGTGCTGTTGTGCCCACAGTAAAAAAAAAAAACAAATGACAATAAAGGTTATCTTATCTTATTTGGACCATTGCAGAGGATCTCAAAAGACAGGGATTAGGAAGCGGAGATGCCAACTGAAAAGTGGGCGTGCCGGTGCCCTAACTTAGCTTTTAAATTTTTTTTAAATTGGCACAGTTTACCAACGGATAACCGTTTTCCTATTTCTCTTTCTGTGACCTGCAAGCCGCCCACGGTCGCTTTATCGGGGAGAGGGGCGGCATATAAATTTAATAAGCGAACGTATAAACTTTGTCTTGGGGCTTCAAGCCGTGCCAACCTCTCCTTCTGTTTCAAGCTGTGACTGACGTGCCGGTTGCCATCCACACATATCCAGTGTGTGGTTGCCTGCCAAAAAACCCTGGCCTAATTCAGTTAACATTCCAAGGAGGGAGGAGGAAGAGAAGAAGGGGGGGGGGGAGAAATCATTTTGAAAGGAAATGATTGAATTTCAGGATGCTATCCCAAGGAGAATGGATAACGAAGGTCCCTGGGCTGTGCAATTTCCCCTCGCTGTCGAGGTTAGCACGACAAGGTGGTTCCCCGTATGAGGGTCCCAATAATCGGAGTCATGAGTGGGCTCTGTTGTTCCCCCATCTAATTTGGGGAGGGGGAGAAGGGAGAGGGAGAGAAGGGGGGGCATAGGATTATGGGGCTATCCCTTTCTGGGTGCATGGGGGGTACAACACAGCGCTTTTTTTTTTTTTTGCAGGGTCCAGACACATTTGGATCCCTGACCACTCCCACCCCCAGACACCCACCACCCCTCTTCAGATGTCCTTATGAATATTTCATCCCCTCAGTTGTCCATGCCTGAAATAACTAATGTCAAGATTAAAGAGACAATCAGCCGTAAAGGAGAAAAAGGCCGGCACGCGCGGCGTATCTGTTTGCAGAATCGATGCAAATCTTAATGCTGGCTTCCATTAACCCCGCCGCCAATCCTTGGCCCGTGCCAAATGATTCCGGAATTAGGTCGGGATAAATCACCAAAGCCAAGTTTTCACATACACACAGACACACACACAGAGGAACGCATGAGGCAGGATTTGCGGCGTTAAGTAACCCCCAGTTTGCTGGTTAGGGAAAGGGGAGGCCCCCTCAACCTGCCTGGGTGGGAGTGAAGAGTGTCCCGGTGCATGCAAGCCGTCGCTTCCTATTCGGCCCCTCCGGATGGCTCAAGGAAGTGAGCCAAGTTGGCAGTTAAGGGAGGCGGGCTGCCCGGCTCGCCGGGGCCGCGGAAATGGAGCAAGCAGCCGCTAAGGTGTGTGAAAGGGCTGGAAGTGTCAGAGCGGGAGCAGAGATGGGATATTGGGATTAAGAAGTAGTTTGGGCTCTGCTTAAGGCACCAGGTTGAAAACCAGGAGACGGTGAGTTCTAGTCCCGCCTTAGGCGTGAAAGCCAGCTGGGTGACTTTGGGCCAATCACCAGGAGACGGTGAGTTCTAGTCCCGCCTTAGGCATGAAAGCCAACTGGGTGACTTTGAGCCGATCACCAGGAGACGGTGAGTTCTAGTCCCGCCTTAGGCATGAAAGCCAGCTGGGTGACTTTGAGCCAATCACCAGGAGACGGTGAGTTCTAGTCCTGCCTTAGGCATGAAAGCCGGCTGGGTGACTTTGAGCCAATCACCAGGAGACGGTGAGTTCTAGTCCTACCTTAGGCATGAAAGCCGGCTGGGTGACTTTGGGCCAGTCACCAGGAGACGGTGAGTTCTAGTCCTCCCTGGGAAATCTGGCCACTTGGCAACTGGCATGTATTTACGACAGTTTTACAGTCCCGGGGTCACGTGATCGCCATTTGTAACCTTCTCAACCGGTTCCCGACAAGCAAAGTCAATGAGGGAAGCCAGATGTGCTGAACGACTGCACACAATTCACCCAACATCTGCTGTGATTCGCTGAACAGCTGGGGCCAACACGGTTGTAACATGGGGCGAAGCTCAACCCCCTTGGGAAGTTTGGGGGGGGGAATCAATTGAGATTATAAGTCAATTGAGATCGTAAGCCTGCCCCAAAGGCTCACCGCCCCCCCCCCCAACACAGTCTCCTTCCTCCCACCTTGCGAAGTCCAGATCGGCCTCCCGGGACATGGTGATGTTGGTGAGGTTCTGCTGAAGGATGAAGATGTTGCGGCACATCTTCTTAATGCCCGACTCGCTGATCCGCTTGAAGTACTGAGCCCCGTTGATGAGGATGCAGGAGATTAAATGGCCCAAACCTGGAGCAGAGAGAAATTGCAGGTCACAATTAGTTGATCGATCAGGAGGATGAAATGTTACGATTCTACAAAACTCCTAAATTATTAGACAGGTAGTCCTTAACTTAAAACTAGAGATGCTAGTTTATTATTATTATTATTATTATTGTTGTTGTTGTTGTTGTTGTTTTTGTTGTTGCTATTATTATTATTATTATTATGGATCATCACACAGTCAGCCAGATGTTCAGACTGGATTTGGCATTTTTCTCTACCTATTGAATCTTTCCCAAGGACCTGGGATAGGCAGATGTGGATGTTTGATGGTATTACAGATATCGTCGCAGGATGGAAGCAGTTCCTAGTAAGGCTGCCTTTTGCAATTGACTAATAGCGAATTTGTCAATGCCAATGGTGTTCAAGTGGTGCTCCAGTTGTTTTGGGATTGCACCCAAGGAGCCTATCACTATTGGTACCACCCTTGCTTGCTTTTGCCACAGTCTTTCTATTTCTATTTGTAGGTTTTTGTATTTTGTTATCTTCTCCAGCTCTTTCTCGTCTATTCTGCTGTCTCCAGGCACTGCCACGTCCACTATCCAGACTTTTTTGTCTTTCTTATTGACCATTGTTAAGTCCGGGGTGTTATGTTGCAGGTGCTTGTCTGCTTGAAATTATTATTAATTCCAGAAAAATTGGCAGAAAAAACAGGGTTTTTAAAAATTATCATTATCATTATTGTCATCATTGTTATTACTATTATTATTTAATAGAGCTGGAAGGGACCTTGGAGGTCTTCTAGTCCAACCCCTTGATGGGAAGGCCTATACCCTAGATGGAAGGCCTGGAAAAAAAAACAACAGTACAATTGGGAGAAAAAAACAGGGGTATTTTTCCGTTTTCTTCCAAAGCCGTTTGGACAAAAACACACACCCCAAAAAAAACCTGTATTGTTGCCAATTTTTTTCAGTTTTTTTTCCATCTCTACTTAACAACCGTTCGGTTAGCGGCCGTCCGAATTTTGATCACGTGACTCTGGGGGACATCGTAAGTGTGAAAAACAGTGATGTCATTTTTTTTTCTCCAGTCCTGTGGTAATTTTGAACAGTCGTTAAATGAACTGTTGTAAGTCGAGGACTTTCTGTATTTGAGGACTTGGCCACCAGAGGTATTTATATTGATTGCGGGTCCATTTGCGGCCTTCAATACTGGCTTCCGACGAGCGAAGGCAGCTGAGGAAGCAGGCTTCCTTTCAAATCTGCGCGGTTCCCTTCACAAGCGCACCGACTCAGTTAACAACGGTGGGAAAGAGGTCGTAAAATGGGGCGTGGCTCATTCGAGGGCATGGCCTTCCTTAGCAGTGGAAATTCGGGTGCCAGCTGCAGTCGTAAGCTGAGGACTTCCTGAACCTGATTTTTCTTCACAAAACGAAATTAAAAAAAAAAAAAATAGGCCAATCTTTAACTTGGTTAAATTCTTCCAGGGCAAATATAAGCAATGCGTAGCCGAGGTTTGCAGCTGAGTAAAGGTTTAATCGTGAGGCTTCTAGGAAAAGGATGCCAGCAAGGCTGGCGACTTTGCCCACCTCAGCTCCTCGGCAAGCCACCCACCTTCGAAGATGTACTGGAACTTGTGCGGCTGCAAGCTGGCATTCATGGCTTCTTCCACGGCGCTGATGTCCTTGTTGAGCCGCACCACCAGCGGGTCGTAGTCCATGCTCTCCACGTTGGCCACAATGGCGTAGTTGCCTTGCTTAGCCAACGGGATCAGGTAGTGGAAGCAATGGACCCTGTTGAAGGAGAAGGCACGTCAAACTGGGCTTGTCGAAGGAAGCCAGGATTACGAGGGCTCCAAGGCTAAGTAGGAGGGAACTCGGTTTTCCTGGGTTCCCCCCACCCCCCACCCCCTTCAGGCACAAGGAAGCCAAAGCAAGGTGGAAAATCCACAAAGCTAAGTGTCTACGCCAGGGGTTGGCAACCTTGGCTCTTTTATGACTGGTGGACTTCAACTCCCAGAATTCCTGAGCCAGCCTGGCTCAGCTTGGAAACCTCTCCCTTTCCCCTCAGCATGGCTGGCTCAGGAATTCTGGGAGTTGAAGTCCACGAGTCATAAATGAGCCAAGGCTGCCTACCCCCGTCCTAAGTCCTCCTGTTCTAAGTGGTGGCTAGACCAGGGGTAGGCAACCTTGGCTCTTTTATGACTGGTGGACTTCAATTCCCAGAATTCCTGAGCCAGCCTGGCTCAGCTTGGAAACCTCTCCCTTTCCCTTCAGCATGGCTGGCTCAGGAATTCTGGGAGTTGAAGTCCACAAGTCATAAAGTGGCCTTGGCCTAGTGCAGGGGTAGGCAACCTTGGCTTTTATGACTCGTGGACTTCAACTCCCAGAATTCCTGAGCCAGCCTGGCTCAGCTCGGGAACCTCTCCCTTTCCCCTCAGCACGGCTGGCTCAGGGATTCTGGGAGCTGAAGTCCACCAGTCATAAAAGAGCCAAGTTTGAAGACCCTGTCCTAAAGCAAGGAATACCTGTACTGAAAATGACATGTATAATAGATTAGGAAACTAGAATAACATAGGAGAATATTGCCTCTAGTGTTTGATGTGCTTATATTCCTAACATGAGGCAGAGGTGTGTGTGTGTGTGTGTGCGTGTGCGTGCGCGCGCATGCATGTGCCTAGCTGAGGAATTCTGGGAGTTGAAGTCCACAAGTCATAAAAGGGCCAAGTTTGGAGTCCCCTGTTTAAATTAAATATCCGTCTCCATCTTTGAGTCTTAAAGCTAAAGAAATAAACACAGGTAGTCTTTGACTTAGGATCACAATGGAGCCCAATTTTTCTGTTGTTAAGTGAGACATTGGTTAAGGGAGTTTTGCCCCATTTTATGACTTTTCTTCCCTCAGAGTGTTTACTGAATCACTGCAGTTGTTAAGTTAGTCACTCGGTCGTTAAGTGAATAAGGCTTCCCCCGTTGACTGTGCTTGTCAAAAGGTCTCAATGGGACTTCAACTCCCAGAATTCCTGAGCCAGCATGGGGGAACTATGGGCCCCTCATGACTCGTGGACTTCAACTCCCAGAATTCCTGAGCCAGCCTGGCTCAGCTTGGAAACCTCTCCCTGTCCCCTCAGCGTGGCCGGCTCAGGAATTCTGGGAGTTGAAGTCCACCAGTCATAAAAAAGCCAAGGTTGCCCACCCCTGGCCTAAGTCCTCCTGTTCTAAACGGTGAGCCTCCTAGACCAGGGGTAGGCAACCTTGGCTCTTTTATGACTGGTGGACTTCAACTCCCAGAATTCCTGAGCCAGCCATACTGAGGGGAAAGGAGAGGTTTCCAAGCTGAGCCATGCTGGCTCAGGAATTCTGGGAGTTGAAGTCCACAAGTCATAAAGTGGCCTTGGCCTAGTGCAGGGGTAGGCAACCTTGGCTTTTATGACTCGTGGACTTCAACTCCCAGAATTCCTGAGCCAGCATGGCTCAGCTCGGGAACCTCTCCCTTTCCCCTCAGCACGGCTGGCTCAGGGATTCTGGGAGCTGAAGTCCACCAGTCATAAAAGAGCCAAGTTTGAAGACCCTGTCCTAAAGCAAGGAATACCTGTACTGAAAATGACATGTATAATAGATTAGGAAACTAGAATAACATAGGAGAATATTGCCTCTAGTGTTTGATGTGCTTATATTCCTAACATGAGGCAGAGGTGTGTGTGTGTGTGTGTGCGCGCGCGCGCATGCATGTGCCTGGCTGAGGAATTCTGGGAGTTGAAGTCCACAAGTCATAAAAGGGCCAAGTTTGGAGTCCCCTGCTTTAAATTAAATATCCGTCTCCATCTTTGAGTCTTAAAGCTACAGAAATAAACACAGGTAGTCTTTGACTTAGGACCACAATGGAGCCCAATTTTTCTGTTGTTAAGTGAGACATTGGTTAAGGGAGTTTTGCCCCATTTTATTTTATTTTATTATTCCATACTGAGGGGAAAGGAGAGGTTTCCAAGCTGAGCCATGCTGGCTCAGGAATTCTGGGAGTTGAAGTCCTCGAGTCATAAAAGAGCCAAGGTTGCTTACCCCTGGTCTAGGAGGCTCACTGCTTAGAACAGGAGGACTTAGGACAGGGGTAGGCAGCCGTGGCTCTTTTATGATTCGTGGACTTCAACTCCCAGAATTCCTGGCTGGCTGGGGTGGGGTTAGGCAACCTTGGCTCTTTTATGACTGGTGGACTTCAAGTCCCAGAATTCCTCAGCCAGCCAGGGCTGAGTTGAAGTCCACAAGTCTTAACGTTGCCAAGTTTGAAGACTCTTGTTCTAGGTTCATATAATATACTGACCCACCAACTATCTAAAAAGCTGGTTCCGTACTAGATGCAAAGTTGAAAAGTTGGTTAAGACGAATTTCATTCAACCTGGTTAAGACTTCTGGGCAAATGTAACGGGTGTCTGGGTTTTTAATTGCAATTTGCAATGTTCAATCAAGATGAGGAGTGATTAAAACCTCACACATCTGCCGTCTCCCCGCTTGGAAAAACTCTAGCTCTTATTTTCCAGTCCTTCCTACTCTATCTGCACATGGGGGAATAATTACACAGACCTACCTGACAGGGGGAACAAAAATAATGTATATGAAATGTTTTTACATGCTAATTTTCTGCCTAATTGCACTATATGCTGCTTTATAAATTGCAAGGCTCTTTCTTCCTTCAGGATTCTGCAGCTCTTGTGGGGGGGGGGGTGTTCAGAAATGCCTGGATTCTGAGATATCGACCCAGCGCAAAACAAGAAACCAGGAGATGGTGAGTTCTAGTCCTGCCATAGGCATGAAAGTGGGCTGGGTGATTTTGGGTCAATCAGCAGGAGACAGTGAGTTCTAGTCCTGCCTTAAGCATAAAAGCTGGCTGGATGATTTGGGGCCAATCACCAGGAGATGGTGAGTTCTAGTCCCATCTTAGACCTGAAAATCAGCTACGTGACTTTGGGCTAATCCCTCTCCCTCAGGCCAATCCACCTTAAAGGGTTGTTGTTCTGAGGATTAAATATGCTTGCCACTTGGGTCGAGATAGACAGACAGACAGACAGACAGCTAGCTAGATGATAGATATAGATTATCTGTCATAAATAGATAGATAGATAGATAGATAGACAGACAGACAGACAGATAATCTGTCATAGCTAGCTAGCTAGATGATAGAGATAGATAGATGATAGACAGTATCTGTCATAGCTAGCTAGCTAGATGATAGATAGATATAGACAGATTATCTGTCATAAATAGATACATAGATAGATAGACAGATTATCTGTCATAGCTAGCTAGCTAGATGATAGAGATAGACAGATTATCTGTCATAGCTAGCTAGCTAGCTAGCTAGATGATAGACAGACAGACAGACAGACAGACAGACAGACAGATAGATAGATAGATAGATAGATTGCATGTCTTACCTGACTTCCAGGTGTAAAACCAGCAAACAGGAGTCTGCCATCTCCTGGAAAGATCGAGCCAAGTCTGTTAGGGTCTGCAAGATCTGTTCCGAGACCGGTGGGAGATCGGTCTTGCTGTGAGCATCTGTGGCAGGAGAAGCTGCAGTGCAAGAGAAAGAGAAATCCGTGTATTGCTTCTGTTTACAACCCAGCCCGATTTCTCGGCTACTTCAGATGACCTCCACTGTGGGGTCCTTGGTGCTCCCTGAGCTGGGTGGTTTCCTTGCAGACATTTCGTTACCTGACTAGGTAACATCATCAGTGCTAGAAGGGAGGGGGGGAGGAGGAGGAGGAGGAGGAGAGAAAAGACTGTGGGTCCTTAGTGGTCTCTGAGCTTGATTGTTTTCTTGCAGACATTTCATTACACAACTAGGTAACATCATCAGTGCTAGAAGGGAGTGGGGATTGCGGAGAGGAGGAGGAGGAGGAGGAGGAGGATTGTGGTATCCTTTTTGCTCTCGGATGGTTTCTGGTTGTTTTCTTGCAGACATTTCATGACCCAACTAGGTAACATCATCAGTGTCTCCCATTCTCTGGTCTCCAATGCAAGAAACATATCTGAAGCAAACTGAAAGCAAGCTAAGCCCTTCTTTTATAAACAGAGGGTGGACTATTCTGGGATATACAGATTATAGTACAGGTGGCCCTCGAACCAAACCACTAAACTATTCGTTTAGTGATCATTCTGGAGGCAGGTGGTTCCACTGGTTAATTGTTCTCACTGTCAGGAAGTTTCTCCTTAGTTCCAGGTTGCTTCTCTCCTTGATGAGTTTCCACCCGTTGCTTCTTGTCCTGCCTTCAGGCGCTTTGGAAAACAGCTTGACTCCCTCTTCTTTGGGGCAGCCCCTTAGAGGGATGGACTCTAAGGCAACCCAAAGCCTGGCCCTTTCTGTCTGGATTCAACACAACCCCAGCATGACACCCATTTTGACGTCCGCCCAAACACCCGTAACCGTAATTAAGTTTTCACACAGGTTTCTTCCCTTTTCAGAGATGCAAAAGCTTTTTTTTTTTTTCTTTTACCCCAGGCTGTTTAGAAACTATTGACATTCTTTCTTTGCAACGTTTTGGTCGTCTCTGCCTTTCTTTCGCTGCTTTTAAGTACCTGCTGAGCTGTGTTTGCCCTTCAATTTATGGATTTTATTTCATTGTTAACCCACCCTAACAGGCTGAGCTGAACGGCAGCCTCCTTAAAATTTAAGATCAAGGAGAACGAGATCAGTCAAGTCCCTGCAAAGCTTGAAATGTGACTTTGTCGCTGTTCCCAAGGTGAGCTGAGAAATTCAAGGTGATTGCACCTGGCCGAATTCACAAGATGCATAAGCTATCTGGGTTTGCTCCTTATTACTCCTGGCTGGGTGACTTTGGGCCAATCATCAGTAGATGGTAAGTTCTAGTGCCGCCTTAGACATCAAAGCGACTTTGGGCCAATCACCAGGAGATGGTGAGTTCTAGTCCCGCCTTAGGCATGAAAGCTGTCTGAGTGACTTTGGGCCAATCACCAGGAGACGGTGAGTTCTAGTCCCGCCTTAGGCATGAAAGCCAGCTGGGTGACTTTGGGCCAATCACCAGGAGACGGTGAGTTCTAGTCCCGTCTTAGGCATGAAAGCCAGCTGGGTGACTTTGGGCCAATCACCAGGAGATGGTGAGTTCTAGTCCCACCTTAGGCATGAAAGCCAGCTGGGTGACTTTGGGCCAATCACCAGGAGATGGTGAGTTCTAGTCCTGCTTTAGGCATGAAAGCTGGCTGAGTGACTTTGGACCAATCCCCAGGAGACGGTGAGTTCTAGTCCCGTCTTAGACATGAAAGCCATTTGAGCAACTTTGGGCCAATCCCCAGGAGATGATGGGATCTAGTCCCGCCTTGCGCACAAAAGCTGGCCGGGTGACTCTGAGCCAATCCCCAGGAGATGGTGAGTTCTAGTTAGGAAATTTCTCCTTAATTCTAGGTTGGATCTCTCCTTGATTAGTTTCCATCCGTTGCTTCTTGTCCTGCCTTCAGGCGTTTTGGAGAATAGCTTGACTACCTCTTCTTCGGGGCAGCCCCTGAGAGATTGGAAGGCTGCTATCCTGTCCCCCCTTGTCCTTCTCTTCGTTAAACTAGACATCCCCAATTCCAGCAACCGTTCCTTATATGTTTTAGCCTCCAGTCCCCTAATCATCTTTGTTGCTCTTCTCTGCACTCTTTCTAGAGTCTCAGCATCTTTTTTGTATTCTGGTGACCAAAACTAGATGCAATAATCCAGAAACACGATGGACTGAAGGATGGCTACTCTTTGATCACCGAGAATCCTTCACGCACCACACTGCTTGGTGCCCCCTCAGAGTTCCCAGCTGTGCCAACAATTGTCACCTTTAATTGCTTGACAAAACAGCAGCTGTGGCCTCTCCCCACCCCCCACCCCCCAAGGCAGAATCTGCCTCATCCACTTTTTGTACAAGGAAATCAGATGACCTTCACCTTCCACTTCAATGGCGTGCATCCACATGTAACACAACCAAGAGAGTTTTGGCTGGCTCAATCAAGCCAGCTATCCTTTTCGTTTGGTGTCCCTATCCCGTCAAAGTGGGGGTGCCTTTTTAGAATCGAAAAGTTCTCAATAGCACCCTCCCCAATTACCTGCAGGTAATAACCTTACTAGAAACCAATTCTTGAGATGGATGAACGGATGGATATACGGATGGATGGATGGAGGAAGGGAGAGAGAAGTTGGTAGGTAGGTAGACAGACAGACAGATAGGCTGGCAGGCAGAGACAAATAGACATAGATACATAGATACATAGAGATAGATAGATAGGTAGGTAGATAGGTAGATAGCGAGAGAGAGAGAGAGGGGGGGGAGATAGATAGGGAGATGATAGACAGACAGACAGAAATAGATAGAGAGAGAAATAGAGAGAGAGAGGGAGATATAGATAGATAGGGAGATAGGGAGATAAAAGACAGAGAGAGAGAGAGAGAGAGAGATAGGGAGATAATAGACAGACAGAAATAGAGAGAAAGAGAGATAAAGATAGATAAATAGATTAGATAGATAAGATAGATAAAGATAGATAATATAGATAGATAAGAGAGATATAAAGATAGATAGATAAATAGATAAGATAGATATAGATAGATAGATAGATAGATAGATAGATAGATAGATAGGGAGATAGGGAGATAATAGACAGACAGACAGAAAGAGAGAAAGAGACAGAGAGAAAGATAGATAAGTAGATAAGATATAGATAGATAGATAAGATAGAGAGAGAAAAAGATAGATAAGATAGATAAAGAGAGATAGATAAGATAGAGAGAGAGACAGATAAGATATAGATAGATAGAGAGAGAGAGAGATGAATATTAAGACAGATAGATAGATAGAGAGAGAGAGAGAATAGATAGATAGATAGATAGATAGATAGATAGATAGATAGATAGATAGATAGATAGATAGATAGATAGATAGATAGATAGATAGATAGGGAGATAATAGACAGACAGAAATATAGATAGAGAGAAAGATAGAGATAAAGATAGATAAATAGATAAGATAGAGAAAGATAAGATAGAGATAGATAGATAAGATAGATAGATAAAGAGAGATAGATAAGATAGAGTAGATAGATAGATGTGAGAGAGACAAAGAGAGAGAGAGGAGGGGGGAGAGTGTCCCCCTGTACATTTGAAACCATGAATATTGCTGGCCTGCTGGATTCAAAACTTTTATTTCAATGCTCGAAAACTCTTTTAGAAGTTGTTAAAAAAAGGAGTAAAAGAAATAAAGCTTTT